>NDXB01003309.1:15450-30284 GCA_002631895.1 Agapornis roseicollis | reverse complement strand
TGGGAATTGTAATTGAAAAAAAAAAAAAAAAAAAAAAAAAAGAAAAAGAAAAGAAAAAACACTATCTCCAGACCAAAATTCAGTGAATTTTTGCCTTATCTCAAAAGATACACTAAACAGAGTAGACGATAAGCAATAGCAAGTGGTATAATAATCCTATTTGTCTTTTTTTTCACTTTTAGAAACATATACAAAACAGATTTCTGTTATTTTTTATTTTGGGGGGATTATTAATTTTTAAATCCATTTTCCAGTTCTCAGATATGCTATATGGTAGCATTCATGTTGACTTCCACATTTATTAAAGTGCATTTTATCAAATCTTTACTTGCAAGTAAAACTATCTTTTTTCTTCTGCATTTCTTTCTTTCCGACCTGCAAGCGTGAAAGCAGATTTGGGCTGCTAAGAGGAGCTTCCAGCCTATACCGTTCTGCAGGGGGCATCAGCAGCTCCCCACTTCTGCCCATGTTCCCTTCCCACCATTGTTTTCCCCCAGGCTGGGCTCTGGGCATCAAGTGAGCAATCACTGGATTGCATTTCTTGCAACCCAGTTAACAAAATCTGCCAAGTGATGGAGGGTGAGCTAAACCAGGGAGACCTAGAAGGAGACCAAAAGCTGAAAGAGATGCTCCATATCCAGTCAAGGTCAAGCCTGGAACAAAGACCACAGTTGCTCCCCTGTCAGCCAGGGCTACCGGGTAGCTCATGCATGCTGGATGGTAAGAACATTCATTTAGCAACTGGACTCAGCTTTTTCATTTATCCTGGAGGGGAAATTCACACCTTTAAACAGCAGCCAGGAAGAACTGGGTGGGAAGGTTTCAGCCTCACCATCCATATCAAGGACATGCTCCTGGCTGGAAAAGAGCAGTGTTCCCCAAGATGCCTGCCTGCTGCACCAGAAGGCAGGATGAGGGGAGCGAACGAGAGGGTGTCCCCATGTGTCTCACCCCGAAGTCCAACATAACAGCATTTCAGTGGAGAGTTAAATAAAACTCAAAAACAATCCAAAAAGCACCTTGATATCTTTTGGGACAGAAGGCTCTGTACTGTGCATAGCAGGATGAGCTAATACTGCTGGAAAGAAAAGCACTAAAATTATTAAAAGGTGCAAGATCATTCAGTGCTGAAGTTACTCCAGGCTGACCCAGGATATAAATTATTTGCTAAACAGAGGATCTATACACATCTCAAACAGTCTGGGCAGGAAAGCATTGTGAAGCTGACACCTGGTCCTGGCTAGGCATGGTATGGAAAAAAACAGCCCCTGGAAGCATCCTGCTAGACCCCAGCTTTCTCACACGCCAAACCCTGAAAAAACCCCACTTGTTTGTAGTTTGTCATGTCACATTAAGTTGAAATCTTTCATTGCCTGGGTGGGAAAAGATAATAGAAAGCAACATTTCAAGGTGATCAACCCTTCCAAACATAATCTTTAGCAAATTAATTATTAACCAACTATGTATCGGTCAGCTAATACTGCTCTAGATATGAAGTTCCAGGTAATGCACCAGTGATATCTCACACAGGGATATTTCTCTCAATTAAGCACAGGTGAAAGGATATTTCAGCTAACTCTATTAATCTAGAGGACCTTTGGGGCAGGAGCAGCATAAGCATGATGCATCCTAACTGACCCCTGAAGGCTTTTCCCCTTCCTCTCTGCTATCCACAGCTAACCTTGTCAAAGAGCTACTGGTCACACCTTCAGAAAAAGCCATGTATAGGCACTGCTCTGACTTCAAGAACCATTTCCCTTCAGATTTGGCCACACTCCCACACCTCTGCGTGGGATCAGGCATCCTTTCTCCCAGGTACATCCCAGCCTGCCAACCGCTAAAATTTCCAGCGTGCCTGCAGCCCCCTTGTGGAATGAGGTTTCAAAAACTACGCCAAAAAAAAAGGCACTGTTTTAATTTAAGAGCACAGAGGCATTATTTTTAGCTACCATTGGGCTGATCCTGCAGGTGCTGCAGGCTCCTGGGGCGGCAGCAGCTTCTGGCACATCTCATGATGTGCTGGAGCCACCAGCAACCTAAGGGAACAGTCCACTCAATATCATATATAAACACCAGCAAAATGTTTGCCTTGTTTTTCTGTAATCCCTCAGGGTAGGTTTTGGTTGAGGCTTTTTGTTTGGTTGGTTGTTTTGGTTAAGCCCAGAATTGGAATTCTGTTTTGCAGCGGTATTTCTAATCCTCATGTCCAATTCTCTGCTCACTCCAGCACCAGACACACTTCCTAGATTGCACCACTGCTGCAAGCTGTTCAAGCACTGTTCTCACTTTCAGTTTCCTCTTTCCCCACTTGTGCCCGATAAAATAAATTGCAAGAGATATCAAGTTGCTGTTAATTTCACTTTCATGGAAAACATCTCCTTGCTTCTCAAGATGTCACACCCATCAAAATCCCAAGTGGGATGCAGGACCCAGCAAGTGGTTTGGGGGCAGAGATGTGGGTTCATGAGGCACTCAGGGAGAAGCACAATTAACATGCATTTCTTTCTCAGTACACATCTAGCAGAGCATATCGGGGGGGGCGGGGGGATAAGGGGGGAGAACATACTACAGTGTTTCTAATAAACCAAGAAACTTTTTTGACTTTCATGATGTACATATGGCCGTTAATTTCAATGTCATGTTATGATTTTTGGCTGAGCCAACAGTATGAATGTATGGATGGAAGCAAGAAAAACAAATGCATTTTGTATTCAAATTTATACAACTCCATACATTTTTATGCTGTTTATTTGAAAATTAATTTTGGCTTAGGCCTTAGAGACAGCAAATGTTGTCAAGATTTGAGGGCTACCTGAAAAGCCTTGGGGACAGCATTACCCTTATGCATAAGAAACAGCAAAATAAAATAAAAATAAATGAATTTCCAAATACGTCATGGCTAATCCCTTGAGCTGACCTACAAATGAATTATAGAGGGTTTGCTACAGGACTGAGTAGATCTTGTGATTTCACTGAGAGATTTATCTTACTTTCCAACTTATTTTCATATCTTATTTCCTTTTCTTTTAGAATTAGACTGTAAATAAAAGAGCTAAGACCAAATGAAGCTCCCTTTCACTGCACTCATATTGGATTGATAAATTAAAATGGTGAGATGAGTTTTGTATGACCCATCCTCGAGGATTTGGGAAATTTAGCCGATGCAAAACAAGGCATTAATTTGGAGAGGCCTAGCTACTTACAATGCTTAGTATTCTGACAATGATGAATGGCATCATTCCAAGCAAATGGTAATTTCACTTTTTGTGACAGTACTTTAGAGCAAAACCGACTTTCTTCACACAAAGAATTTGCAATCCTATTGAACAGAGGCTGTACCTGAATATCAGAAATCCTTCATTGTTTAAGTATCATCTGATATTCTTGATTGGCTCCAGACTGAAGGTTGCAGTTGAATTAGGGAGAACGGAGGTTAAGTCCTAACCTTGAAAGATTTAGCAGCCATTGAAACACTGCCTTTGGGCACTTATTGGCCTGTATTTATCAAAAAACTTTTCAATTCAATGAGGGGAGGGAGAAAACACAAAACTTGTCACATTCATCAAGTGAAGCCACTGGAAAGACATCTACAGAAGAACACCCAAAAAGCATAATCTTTCAGAAGAGCTGATAGAAATGGTAATTGGATGGGCTGAAGAATAATACTTCTAAAGCAGGGGTATAGGGAATATAGCTAAAAAAATCAAGGTCAGGAGAAGGGAATGTATCCTTTTCAACTTAATAAATCTTACATTTGCCTTTTGTATCATGGAAAATATTCCAGGTACCATCTCTAATTTATTTCTGAACAAACACTTCTGAGTGAAAAACAGGATTGCAGATAAACTGGAAACGTGTTTTCTTTTAGCATACGTGCAGCAAACATAAAAGCATTGTTAGCAGATACAATTAGAAAAAAGGGGAAAAAAAAGAAACACAACACAAAACAAACTCCAGGACTTCCCTATTATTTAGAAATGTGGCTCAGCCTTCAGAAACACAGAAAGCATCTTTAAAAAAAGCATCTCCCTAAGGCACTCAAGAGCCACCTTCTATGATTGGCAAAGAGAACTGACATTGTCTCCCAAATAGGGAACAGAAATGATGAATCATAAAAACTTGATTACACTTCTTCCTGCCTCCTTACTAACAAGCTAATCAGAGACCGTGAAGCAAGCATCATGTGTAAACAGATGAGTTGTACAGGGATGCTATATTGTCCCATTTTTATCTTGCACAAACACCTCCGGCCTGAACTTTGAAGACTTCTGGCACATTTCTCAGGATTTGTATCAGGGGTCCTATCCAGCTGGTGAAGAAGGGGAAATACTGAAGTGCTGTGTCGCTCTGCTTGCCTGAGTTGCACGGATGCAGGTGTCTCCTTACTGACGAAGACAGTAAGGGGGGGAAAATCTGCAAAAGGTCAGTATCTGCAGACACCAAGCTTCCAGCCAGCTCCCTAAACAGTTAACAGAAACAGCACCTAGTACCAAAACATCCCCATAAATAATTCCTGTAATGAAAGTAGAGATGAAAGCATTTGTTAATTTTCCTTAGTCCAGGGAATTTGGCTATAGATGCCTATTAATCCAGGAAATATAGCATTATATTTGTCAAGAGCTTCTCAGGATGTAGGGCTGGAGGAATAACCTATGATTTGTGCTGACAACATTTTCTTCAACCAGACCAGGTACTGTATTTTAGGGTTACAGCACATTTAGAGATAGCATTGAGTGATCTGCTCAGGGCACTATTGCTCAACAGCAAGGCTCTCCCACTCTGAGGTACCTGAAAAAAAACACAACCCAGTCTTTGCCAAACAGAACTGCAGGTCATCCCCATCTCAAAAACCATTAGCCTCAACACATGGTGGGGATAGGTCAGTGAAGACACACTGATGTGTGGAAAATGACAACAAAGGACAAAAACACATAGCAACAGCCTGCAAATCTGTAATTTGGGTCAAACCTACCATCTGTTCCTCAACACCTTGACATAAAGAAAGCAGTTACAGGGATGCCCTGGTATGCCTACGCACTTGTGGACATATGGCATGTTTTTACCATTAATTGCAAATTTTCTTACTTTGTTTTCTGACACAAGCATAATGTTTTCTTTAATGTGGACATGTTGTGTGAACATGTTTATTTTATATTTCATATACTTTTTCCCAGCTGCTCCCCACTTGTCCTTGACTTTCTTGGTCTGCACATTGGCCCAGGCTCTGCTGTGCCAAGAACACATCCTAAGAATACTGACTGCCCTGAAGGACCCACATGTACCCATTTCAGCATTAGAAATTCTCCATTCCACAACAGGGGTCTGCACTCAAGGCTTTTAGTTTTCCTCCATGCTACCCAAAATCACCTTTAAATCACCATCCAACAGGTGCCTCATTTCTCTTCCCTTATACTTCTCCCTAACTTGGGGACTTGCCAAACCTCCCCAAGCCAACCACCAACCTGCAGATGGCTGATTTCCTCAAGTACTTTCTTGAGCTTTTTAATTTCTCATCCAAGCTAGACTGAACATGTCTTTGGCCACATTTAGCTCTGGCATGAGCAGACCCTGCATTGCCCCCACTGGGTGCACCATGCTAGGACTTCTCCTTTGTCCCACCATAACCCCAGGAAGAAAACCAGCAGCTCAAAGGAAGAGTCAGATATAATCCTGGGTAACTCAGTCTCACATAACTCCTACATGGTCATAACTGAGGTAAACACACATCCATCTCTGTGTCTCTGAAGGAGACAGGAAATGGCCTCTAGCCATAGAGGCACAAACTGGACAGCCACAGTCAACATGGTGATGGTGAGACTGGAAAGGTCACACCATCAGTGATGAAAGGAAAAGGTATCTACAAGACCACTGCTTTTAGGTAAAATCTGACTGCAAATATCTAGAAAATTAACTATATGTTAGTGGTAAAAAACAAGAAACTAACCTCTTACACTGACTACAAATTCCAGTATTACCAGCAATTATTCAGAGTCAGATTTTGCATCCCATTTCAGCAATCCTAAGAGCTGCCTTTTAATATCAGTGTAAGTTTTGATTGAGCAAAAGTTGAGTAAACACCTCAGGATATGGCTCTCTGAAGTCGAGGAACCAATCTTAATTTAGAGCATGCATTTCCTCAAACAAGTAAAAAGTGAGAGTTAAGTATTTACAGCAGCAGGCTCCAGGAAAGCAAAACGAACAGGTCATTATTCGTGGCAATGGTGGTGTGTGTGAGCTTAAAAAGAAAAAGGTTCGTTTGTGGGAATCACCGAACTAATCGCCACCCCGCATGAAAGGGGTATATTCTACAATGACTTCAGCACGCTTCTATGAATTTATTTATCCGCCTAATGCCACCTGTTTCACTGACGGTTCCTCCAGCCACATACCAAGGCATCACTGTGAAAATTCCTGGGGACCACCTGCTTATTCATAACCCCCAAACCCATATTTCCATCCCAGCATCATATCCGCCCTTATCACAGGGCATTGTGTACTAACGACCATTATTTAATTAACAGATGAAGAAGCCCTGAAAGCCGTGCAGGCAGATTTTGAACTTGATCTTCTCTCATTTGCTGTCATGCAAGACCAGATAAATGACAAGTATTTTGAGAGTCTGCAAAGGCCCTTTAGAACAGCTGCACAGGCTTCACCCCTTCTTTGCAGCAGGTTTCTCACTTAAGAAAAAAACACGCTTCATTACATCGCCTCTTACTTGAGCTGCAAGGGTCTATTCAAGGAAGATAAGCCTCTTAGAAATGAAGTAGCGTTGAATTTAGGTTTTGAGTGACAGGAGGAAGGTTTATCCATTCAGCAGACAATACTGCTTTCTCTGCATTAATCTAGGAGGCGGACAATGATCTGTTTTTTAGGCAGCATCTCATCTCTTTTCCCACAGCAGAAGGTGATTAGAGTTCGGAAGCAGGGACTGTGAAAGAAAGGCGAGCACTATCTCCCCAGCCCTCCTGTTTCCTGAGCGGGCAGGAGGGAAGTTCTCGGCCAAGTGCATCAATCACGGGGCTGGCGCTCAGGATGTGCAACTTGGTTGGAGACTGACCAGGGTCTGGCAGGTGAGGGTACTGGCACCCAAGCAAGCCCCAGCCCTGCTATCTCCACAGATAAACAGGGACTTGATGGAAGGAGTTCCATAACCCCACGTCTTGCATTTGGGACAGGGAGAAATAGTTCCCTGGTGTGAGCCCAGGGTGGGTAATAGGTGTCAGAAAACACTTTTCATTAAGTGGGTCCAGACAAGAGATTGTTTATCAGTGAACAAGTGTTGGCATTCTCAGCTTGCCCCTCAGAGTAGCACTCTGTGCTCAGCAGCAGCTCCATCCAGGAGATCTCTCAGCACTCACAAAGAGGGCCAGAGTGGTTCTGCTTTACAAAGAGGGGAACTGAGCAGATTTGCCTGAGACCACAGCAGTAGAATGACTGAACCAGAAATTTTGGCTTTACCTTCTTCCCCTGGGACCTCCCAGCAGATTACACACAAACCAAGGCAGACAGGAGCTGGCTCAAGGAGCCCACTCACCCTGTACAAGCTCCTATAATGATGGTCAGAAACAGCTAAAGCTTTTTTGTGTCTCCCACTTGTCTCTTCAGTGTTCAAGGAGCAACCTGGGCTTTCAGCTAACTAGCAGGAGAAGCGAGCTGCCAGGAGCTGCACAAGAGCAGTGCAGCTGCAACTTGCTCAGCAGCACTGGCATTTCTCTCTGTTTTTCCCATCTCTGTGCCCCCAGCTGTCAGGCTGGAGGGACTTCAAGCACTTCAGCTTTTCAAACACACATGCATAGGCATGAACAAGCAAGGTAGAGAGTGAGGCACATATACTGAAGTGTGAATAAATACTGCATGAATGCTATAGTTTATGCTGGTACATAAGACACCAAGCTTTCCAAAAAGAATTATTTACCTATCCATACATGCATCTTCTTATATGCAAAATAACATGCAACTTCAATCATTTTCATAAGGTAATCACTATAGCACCTAAATCTTCACAAGTTAATGTTACAAATGCTCACTAACCCACAGAAATCAGGTTTCTTATCCTCAGTTTACAGGGAACAGGGCAGAGGTTATACTCATAACTGAAGGTTGTCACAACCTACCAGGGAGCATCAGGACTCAAAAAGCCAAGATTAAGGCATGTTGGAGACCCTATCCCCAGATGCCCAGGGACCTGTCTGGGGCACAGCAAGCAAATCAAAGTCTACATGAGGTGAGAGGTTAAAAAATAAAAATCAAAATAAAATAAATAAATTTAAAAATCCCACAACAAACCTTCCTAAAAATATTTCTGCCATTTTACATAATAACCCATGGACGCTATTTTTAAATAAGCAAACCCTCTGCAAGACAAACAACATTTTCTATGTCAGAAGGACTTTGTTGTGTCCCACGGTAAAGCAGCTAAAGGGCATCCTTTTTCATTGTCAGGATGCTCTGAATAACTTTTAAGAGGCAACATAGCAACCCTCATTCCTGTTAGTGACAGCCCACAGATCAAAATGCAGCATGTTACAGCAACACGGCAAACCTTCCACAAATAAGGAGCATATTGACGCATTTTCTCTTTGCCCCTTTGTGCTAAGCCTGTGTAACTGTGCTTCAGTGAATGGCTTTTTGTTACTCTTATCTCCGCGCCTCAAAATTCCTCAAAACACATCTGTCACTGCACAGCTTGAGAGCCAGTCCCAAACAACTCCAGTGTCACAGCTCTCCTATCTTCTCTCCAACCTCCCAGGTGGGAAGAAGTTTGCACAGACATTTCTTTTGCTCATCGGTGCATGGCTGGCGTGCCGAGTCAGCACTGCACAGACCCACGTCCTCCCCATTTTTTCCTTCTCTACTCCTCCATTCCCACCCCCCCCTCCATCTTCTGCAATCCCACCTAAAGAGCCTCTTTGCTTTTCAACTTGGAATCTTTCTTCCACTTCATCCTCCGGTTTTGAAACCAGATTTTGATCTGTCTCTCGTTGAGGCNCCCTTTTTTTGCTTTCCGTCCCCCCCCTTCCCCCCCCCCCCCCCTTTTTTTTTTTCTAAAGGGACTTAATTGCTTCATTTCAGATGTTATGTTTAACCTCAGGAAATGGTACTATAGACATGGCAAACAACTTTCTGGTTGTTTCCAATCAGTACCATATTATAAAGTACAGCCAGTTAAGAATCCTATTCATTTTCTTGCCCTGTCATCTTGATCTTATTTGAATGTCTGGGGAGCAGGAGGTGCTCGCTCAGCCCCAGGTTTCAGAAGTGGGGGCAGGAGCGTCTGTGCAATGTGTTAGAGACACTGAAAGTTTTCATTTTTGACTCCTTAATGAGAGCGACCTTTGCCACAGGCTGATGAGTTCCATACCTGTCCTGGTGTGCTTTCTGAAAACATTTGACACTGCTCACAGGTTTGACGGGGATATGACTAATGAAGTCTTGGTATAAAAATAATGGGCTGCAATTGCAAGTCATTTGTGTGAAACCAAACTCCTTAAAAACTTGTCTCTGCTCACTTTCTGTTTTCTAAATGAGTCAATAATACGAATCAGATGGCTTGAAGGAATAGACCCCCAAATATTTCCTCTCTCCCTTCTATAAATTAGCTGCCATTTTGTGCAATTTTTGTTGCCTCCAGGCACGGTTTAAATTGGACTGTAGTTACTAGATTGCTGGAGCTATTGCAAAATGTGTAGGCTAATACATAATACCTTGTTTTTGTTAAATGTATAGTAACAGCTCTTCTTGTGAGGTCAAGAGGCCCAGGCTGCTACTACTTAGAATGCATAAAAATTTTATGTAAATTAACGGGGAGACAGGCAGGAGCGTGTTTCTGATGCAAGTTTTAAATATTAATAATAAAAAAGTATTGTTTTCAATTTTTTTTTTTAGATCTGCTGTGAGGGCTGAGTGATACCTGTTGCAAGCTGTGCCTTGCCTTTAGTCCCCTGCTGTGGAGCTCGCCTGTGGGTTGGGCAAATGGAGCATCCCAGCCACATTAAAGGCAGACACTTTTGGAAACACACCACTGTGGCTCATCCTTCACCATCAAAGTTTTAACCATCATGAATCTAAACCCCTAGGTAGTCAACTTAAAAAACTTCCTTGGGAAGTGTTCAAGGCCAGGTTGGATGGGCTTTTGGGTAACCTGGTCTAGTGGAAGATGTCTCTGCCCACGCTGGGGATTGGAGCTAGATGATCTTTAAGGTCCATTCCAAGCCAAACCATTCTATGATATAAAATACTGCAATGACAGTAACAAAAATGTTCTGAAAACTCACAAGCCATGCTGCATTCAGAGCACAACTGTATGTGAAACTGACTATTCCAATTTTAGCATCAGTACTGATAATACATGCTTTTCTTTAAGCCTCAGCTCTTGGAGTCACATGAGTATCTGAGGATTTTAACTCTCTATTGGGCTCAACAGCCTGCAACATGACAGAGCACCACCTGAAATTCCCACCCAAGTTATCTCAGGAACTCAAAACCTTGAAGAAAAAAATTTCCATACTTCTGAGGTACATAATTCATGATTTTTTGATTTCCAGGAGCTGTAATTTGTTACAATGACTATGATAGCTTCCATCAAACCACTGTTTGATGACAACAGGTCCATATACATCCTATCTTTCCCTAATATATATATATTTCCACATAAATTATTTTAACTCCCCCCTCCAAAAAAACCCCAGCATTCCACTGCATACAATAAAGGAAAACTAAATATATGATGGAGGTATAGTCACACCTTTTAGTGCACTAGTGGAAAAGGATTCATATTGTATGGTTTTAGAACCCACATAGACTAGAAGGGGCCACTGCTGCAGGAACTGCCAGCCACCACCGGGAGCTTTGTTTGATGTTGAAACACACAATCAAGTTACTTTATGTAAGACACTATTTTAGCCACATTTGGATAGGCAATTGAAAGGCAAAGGTCAACATTTTTCCTTCAGCTCAGGGATGTATATATATACACCACACAAGTACAAACACACATTGTACTCATGTACGTTCATACATACGTGAGTGTTATGAATGCGTGGAAGAAATAAGCTGCAACAGGTTACAGACATTTCCCACTGCAACGTGTGACTGGTCTCATTATATGAAAGCTCATTTGCACTCAAAACATGCAAAGTTAGAAACACGCATAAGCCTTTGCAGGACCATGGCTTCAGTACGCACTCAACCTCAGGCTCCAGGTTTGGACATGCTGTTCTGCAGCCCTAGAACAAACACAAAGCTTTGTACAACTAAATATAGCCAGTATACAAGAGATTTTGTTTTGTTTTATTTAGCAGCTCTCCTGTGACCCAACTGAAGTTACGAAACCAAATGAATGTAATAGAGCATTCGTTCCCTGCTTATTGATGTTGCCTCACCCTTGGGTATATTTGCAAAATTTCCTCTACATAATAAAAAATGGCATGTCACTTGGTGTGGCCAGCCGGCCTGCAGACCTGCACTAGCCAAACACAGAGGCTATTCGCTTTTAAATGCCTACTGCTCAGGCATTCCTGGACTCAGATAAAGGTGATATACTTCCACACCAAATATTGGCAAGGATGCTACAACAGTTTGTTGGTGGTGTTGGCCAGAGTTGGGGAAGTTTGCTCACAAAGCAAACCCACTCTTTTAAGTGGACTCATGGCTACCCTCAGAAGAGCTGCGCATCCCATTTCACCATCTTTTTTCCTTCATGAACACTGATGTTTCTCTGCCTCCAGCCCCAGGTGGCTGCCACTGAAGAGACACATGAGAAATCCTCCTATATGCAGCTCAGCAGTGATAGGAAGAGAACAAAATTCAGACAGCCCACTTTTTGCTGGCTCCATTCAATGATTCACTAATAAATCCCCACTAGCCAGACTCAGTTGCTTTGGTCCTCCCCTCACATATCCTGCACAAATGCAGCCCAGCCCTGGAATGAGAGGATTCCAACACCCAGGTACTCCAACAGCCCACATCTGCTCTCAAGCAGCATCCACCTCACCCTCAGGAAGGGGACCCGGCAGATGTCAAGTGCTTCTCCAGGTCCCAGCATCACACAGAGTGAACAAAAAACAAACTCTGGTATTTGCACCTCTACAACTGCCAACTTTCATGGTCAGAGAGCATTTTGCTTTGTTTTAAGGAAGGCACATCTCAGCAAGCCATCACCCAGCCTCTTGCTGTAGTTCACAGAGGAAGACATGTTGAAGACCTTATCCCAGATGGATGAGCTTACTATGGTTTTGTCACTGCCATCGACCAAGGGGGCTTTGAGTGCCACACCAAGCTGGGTACCAAACATTCAGATAGCTCAAATGAGCAAAGATGAATCACAATGTGTGGCAATGTACAGGAAAGTTCTCATCCTTGCCCACTTCAAAACCTCTTGCATTTTCCTTTAAAATACGTGGTATCAGCTACTGCAGAAAGAGGGTTCTTGGCCAAACTGTCCCACTCACTGTGGGATTTTCTGCTTTCTGAACCCTGTCTTTGTTTTTGCTGGCTCAGGCTCATTTATAGGTAACCCTGCACATATTTTCACCCTCCCTGTGAACCACAATGCACATTGTAGCTAAACCTAATTTGCAGTTTGGGTACAAATGGGTAATTAGACATCCACTCCTTTCAACATTTGTGCCAGCAGTTTAAAGAGGCTACAGAATTACTAGGTTAAAATTGCACCTTACACCTTGACACCAGCTCTGAAAAGGCTGGCCCTGGGACACTGAACATTACATAAATATATGCACAGCCAGGAAGAAAATGGTGCAAGCCAGCCAGGATTCTTTTTAATATATCTCCTTAATTCAAGAGGCCCATTATACATAGTGCTCAGGACGGGAAAAGGAAGACTTGTACCCACTTGGGGAGGCGGGTTATGGTTTAGCCACCAACTTTCCTTTTTGCTCACACAAGGGCTAATTCATAGGTTAAGTGGAGGATTATAGATGATGGAAATGCAACAGCCCTTTTCCTTTCCTCCCCATGCTTTTCATGTAAAGAGAAAGAAGGCTTCTCTCATCCCTTCTGCAAAAGTGTTGACACATTTCCATAGCTCTGTGAGAGGACCTGACATTTCTGTCACTCTGCTACCCCTTGTCCCTTTGTCCCCACAGCATCTTATTTCAGCTTGGAGAAGAATGATTCACAGCTTCAGAAGATAAGGGCAGATTTCCTACAGAATACTTCTGCAAGAAAAGCCTGGACTGTAACCTTGTCTGGGATAACACAAGCCCAGTCCTCTTTTTCACCACTTTCTAACAGTTCTGCCACCAACTTTAACAGAAACAAAATCAGCCCTTTACAAGATGTCTCCTTTCAAAGCTGCATCTCACTTAGCAAAAAGTATCTGCAAAGTCACCAGGCACCTTTGAGCACATTCTGTCAGAGGGAACAACTGTGTGGAAATTCAAGGTACTGGCCAAGTACCAGCCTGCCTTCTAGTACCCAGCTGTACTGCCCTGTCAGAATAATTGTTTGTCTTTGCCTGGCAAAACTACAACTAAATACCAAGCAAATGCTTAGAGAAATTAAATAAATTGGTACGAGGGCCTAAGAATACAAAGACTCACACTGAAACAAATGTGTCCATGAGCAAACAGTCCCATCTGGTTGCTGGCGACCCAAAGTTCCTGGCTGGATCAAAATTGCAACCATAGGCTTGCTTAAAACAAACTTCTGCGGCTTTCTGTTGCCCTGAAAACATAGGAAAAGCTACAGGAACATCTCTTGTGTGTTTGTGCATACATTGCAACTCAGGGGCAAGGTATACAGCCTGCAGATTGCTGCATTTTCCACAGTAAGTGATCATATGCGGTTGAGCCCAACACTAAATAAAGCTCTGATATAAAACTCAGGTTTCTGCTGGCATTAAAATTAAGGCTTCCCCTAGCCTTTCAGTAACTTACACACTTTCTTATGATAGTTTCCCTTTTGCTTCATTCAATTCTGTTTGGTTTAAAGAAATACTTGGAATTTTAGCACAGGGTCTGCAAGTCGCCTTTTTATTTCCCCTCTCTACTCCTCCCTGTTAAAACCTTGACTCCTTATTAAGTGCACAACAGAGACATTTGCTGGGCTCTCAGAGGGAAAGAGGAAACAGAGGAAAAAGTTAATTTGAAAAATGTATTTTTTTTGTGAGGGATAAATGCACATTCCACTCTTGTTCTGGGTAAGACAGATGGGAATCTAACATAAAAGAAACTCTTTAGGTTTGAAGAGTGAAGTGGGGAACTAAAAACATCTTTTCATAAAAAAAAAAAAAAAGTTTAGGATCATCTATACATGTTTTTTCATGTATTTTCTATGGAAACATGGCCAGAGCTCACAATTTCCACCTCAGGTACATTTTCCCTAGTTAATTAAACCCTCTTTCCTCACATGACAAATGGACCCTTCTCAGGAAAGGGCATGATTGCAGGCACGGGTGAAGTCAAAGAGGGCATTCTTAGTGATTAGACATGAAATACAGACCCTGAAAACATTGAGATTTTGAATGTAAAGAGGGAATAACTTACTGTATCCTCAGGGTAAAGATAATTTATGCATCCTCTGCCTAAGTGAGTTTTCTCTATCTGTTTATTTTGGGCTTAAAAAGTCTATTTATCTGGTTGGATGTACTTTTAAAAATGTACTTCCCACGGCCCTCCTCTTCTGTATAGGGCTCACATGTTTCCTAAGCCAAATTCATCAGAAATATTGCCTCAATGATATGTGAGCTTTCAAACATGGCATGCTTGCAGAGAAAGCACGGGAGCTGATGGGCTAAGTTTAGGGCCAGTGTCTAACTGACTCCAAAAGTACTATTGAAAACTGCCAACGTGCAAGACACAAAGAAAAGA
>NDXB01003309.1:0-15321 GCA_002631895.1 Agapornis roseicollis | reverse complement strand
AAAAAAAAAAAAAACAAACATGAAGGAAGTAAGGCATAAAATCATAAGATATGGAATATTTAATGAATTATTGGACCTGGTGCTCCAGGCCATGTTTTCAAGCACTGCTTTTGACAAGCAGTGCTAGAAACCCACTGTATTTTAAATGAAAACTGGGATTGTCACAGTTGCTTTCCCTCTAAAGTTTTAGTTAGGAAGGTGTCACCATCTTAAACTTGCAGCCTACAGGAAAATCTGGCAGGTTTCTTCCTTTCGTCAGAGAGGCACATTGAGCCTGAGGGAAACAACCAGAATTGAGCTGAGGAAGTGGGGCAAAACACAGGACAGTGATACACACAGAGGTTCTGAATATATTTGAGAGGTACCAAATATATCCAATTCTTCCCACATCCCAGAGTGCAAGGACCAGGTATTTCCTTAACAGTGTTGCTTCTTCTTAGTTTCTCCTCAGTATCTCTAGCTTAAAAAGGGAAGTAGTATGAGAACAAGGGGAAATTAAAAACCAAAAATAATAATAATCAAAAAACTATTTTTCTGTAGTCCAAGTAATTACCAAGCGACTTGGCTTGCATGCACTTATGGACTTCAGAGGGCATGTGCCTAAAAGAAAAAACACACCAAGAAAGTTCACAATCCAGCAGAAATGGTGACTAACCCATGGTCTTAGTCAAGTTCCCCGTTTCCCCATTTTGTAATGTGAGACTTTTATAAAGAAGTCTTCTAAAATATTGTGGAAAGATCTGTATCAGCTAGAAACAAACATACTATCTACCTACAGAGTGCAGTTTCTAAATTCTGTACCTTTCATTTTCTACCCGGCATTAAATTGTGCATTAAGTGTCTGGTCCACTCTTACATAGTAAAGCAATCCCTCACTAATTCAGATCTCCCTCTTACTGAATTCACAGGATCTCTGCCAATCAGGTGCTTGTACTCCAGAAAGGCAGTGATTTCTGGTCATGTGTGCATGGGTGGGAAGCAACCATTTAAAAAAGATTGGTCATAGAATTGTAGAATGATTTGGGTTAGAAGAGACCTTAGTTGGAAGAGATCTTAGTTACACACACACAAGAGACCTTGGTTACACACACACACCCTGACACAGGCAGGGACACCTTCCCTTAGATCAGGTTGCTTCAAGCCCCACCCAACTTGGCCTCAAACACTGTCAGGGATGGGGTAGCCACAGCTTCTCTGGGCACCCTGTTCCAGTACTTCAGCACCCTCACAGCAAGAGGGTTTTTTTCCCAATGCCTAATCTAAATCTACCCTCTCAGTTTAAAGCCATTCTCTCTTGTCCTGTCACTGCACATTCCTGTAAAAAGTCCCTCTCCAGATTTCTTGTAGGCCACCTTTAGGTACTGGTGTGATTTTAAACTGAGAACATGTTTGGAAATAAAGGACTTATGGCTGTTACTCTTCCTCCAGTTCTACAGAGACACAAGGGTGCAGAAGGTATATGGGAATTGGCCATGAGCAGAGCCAAGATGAGCTCTTCACCTGTGGTTTCCTTAAAAAAAAACCAACTAAAAAATGCCATGGTCATCACACAACACATGAGAAAAGTTTATACCATGGAAATACAGAGAGTTATGACCCAATCCCATTTTTTGAATGCATCTGGAATGGTTTTAAGCATGTGGCTGGCAGCATGCACACTGCCACAGCACACAACGTGGCTTTTCCAAAAGCACCCTCCACTGTCTTCTGATGCTCAGTTAACTTTTCCAGACAGAACAGCGATCCTGCCTGCTCCTCACTCCATCTTATCACCAAATAGCCTTGCTTGCACCTCCCTCTGTAGTGATAAGGGCTCTCTGGAGTTGACCTACCACTGGCATGAGTCACCAAGGGGGATGCTAACTGCTTTGTTCTGATGAGTACTACATAGCAAGTATTAGGAATAGGAAAAAAATAATCTCAAACCAGGCCTAAAACCAGGTGTAAGCCTGGCATACATACATAGTTCTTTTCTGCCATACCTTGGGGACTGCAAAACAGGCCCTGTTCCCGCAGCTCTTGCTCACATGGCAGCAGGACTACTTACACGATTTGGCAGCAACTTACACAGCCAAAGAGCTGCAGGATTGGGCTCTTAATTGCTTAAAAATACACTACCCACCAATAGTTACCTAATTTAGCAGAATACATTACCTCTCTGCTTCATAAATCTTAATTAAAGCTGTTAGTTTTCCTATTACATGATCAAGAAACGCCCCATTAAAGTTAAGCAGTTTCTCCAGGTAATTATATACATTATGTGGTGTGAGTGTAAAGATGCATATAGCATTCCATTTCCAATTATTTTGCGTACCCTGAAAAGCACTATCTATTAAATAAAAAACTTGCAGAATTTCATTAATGCACGATTTTTTAATCTCCCAAAAGCCAAAGCTGTCCCACAGGAGCATATATACTCAGTGTTGGCTCCTTATAATACAATTTAATGCTCACAAACACAACTAAAGTATTTAAGCATTTACAGAGGTTGTCATAAGTGCTTTTCTTATTTTTGATCAAATTCAAGTCTACACTTAATACAGTTAACTGTAGTTATTTAATTTCAAAACTCAAGAATCCAACCTCAAAAATTTATAACAATATAAATTTAGTTACATTGATATAGGATATGTATGCTACTGGCAAACCATTTTTCAGTAAGAAGTGTAGAATTGTAAGATCTAAAAGGAGTTATTTTTTAAAGTAAGCATTATTTCAAATAAACCTTGTCAGATTTCAAATAATATTTTCCTATTCATCTGCAAAATGATTTCATAATTTTTAGTGGTATATTTCAAACCAGTGCTAAATGCTACCAAAAACTAAATGTATCTTAATTATGTTTTCGCTTTTGATGAGAACTTCATGTAAACAGAGAACAAATATTAAATTGAAACCTTGCAAATATCTTAAATACATTTTTAACCAAAGCACTCTATTTCCCAGCAAATGGCTAGAGAAATGAAATTTGGAAAATTATTCTTAGTTCCCCTAAGACACTGAATTCATTGCCTGACCACATTAACAATGAAAAGGTATACACAAGATGCTACATGCTAAAATATAATGGAAGGAGCTTAACATCTACTTATATAAAGCAAGGAACCAACTCCTGCCCTTAGAAGTAACCTGATCAGGCTTGCAAGAATCTAATATTTTACTTTAAGCAAAATATTATTCTCTAAAACCTGCAGAGAGTTGATCAGACACATGAAAAAGAAAGAAAAAGAAAAGCACAGAGAGCAGCCTCCCATGATGCTGATTATCTTTGATCCAATAGAGTTCCATATCATCCCTCAGAGCTGACAGTACATTACTAATTGAAATACTGGGGCTGAACTATGTCCTCTTCTGTAGAAATCATAATATAATTATATCCCATAGGCAGAAATACTATTTCCACCTCTGCCCCTGAAAAAGTAATCTACAAAACTGTCTTAAAAATGCGCTAAACAAAACAGTGCACTACCACTCTAGTTATGGTATTGGTACTCAGGGTCCATTAATTATGATGCATATTGTGAGGAAACAGATAAAAGAAACTATCAAACATGATTTTTTATATAATATATCCTGAAAGCATCTTTGATAACTTGATTGCAAACTATCTGGCTGGGTTTCTTTTTATAATCTTTTTTTTTTTTGAATTTTTGCACAGATGTAGCTATATGAATAGCAGTATTTCCTGGAATCTCAAACATCAAACCAAAACATCAAACCAAACATATTTTCCAATATTAAAAGATTGCATTCCATTATATCATTACCACTTAGAATAGGCTATAAATTCATTGACTAGAAAGTTTAATAGCAATGCCTGATCTTTTATATACCATACTTTCACTAATAGAAAATCAGCCTCTTCTGAAACATTAGCACGTTACCCTTTCTAGTAAAGCATATCAAATCACATTAGTGCAAAAGTTGCCAAGTCAAATGGAAGTTTGGTGCCAATTTTCTTCCCTTTCTTTTTTCACCCCCTTTCTTTCTTTCTCAAGAGACAGAGAGAGAGAGGAGTGAGCAAGAGAGGGGGGATTAAATTTCTTACTAAACTTGTGGCAGTGAACATAAAATATAATAATACTCCTTTAACATTCCTATCATGATTTTGGTCCTGGCACTTAAACCAGCTGAGGACTGAAGGAGTTAATGCTTTAAAACATGCAATAACTCAGAGGGCTAGTTTGCAAGATCTGCAATATGCTATTTTTTTCCTTTACAAGATAAACTCCGGAGTAGACAGATCAACTTTGCAAAAAGAATTTAGGGGGCAAAAAAGGAACTCTATAACCAATCAAACCAAATGCCAGAGCAGAGGGCAAAGGGATATGGAAACTGAGAAGATAGACTTCCAAGTCCTTTCCTGAAAGTGCTTGGATTTTGAGGAGAGTCCAACATTGCCTGACAAAAGTGTCTTTGTGTGGCGACACTGGGGAGAAGGGAGGAAAGCTTGGGAAACCTAAGGAAAACAGGCCAAGCCTTGTACATTAGACCCCATGGAGAACTTTGAATCATACGAGCTGCAGACAAGAACCAAGTACGTAATGCTAAATTAAAGACCACCAAACATGGGGAGCATCAGAGCATCACTGGGGCAGATGTGCTTGTGGTGCCGGCCAGCACATCACTTGATGCTTCCCTTCATCTCTCGTCCTGTCCCCTGCAGAGAGCCAAGCACCCTTGGACAGCACAGTTTGCCTCCCTGCAGGGACCTGCAGCTCACTACCCATTAATGAAAATAAAATGTATTTTTTTAAACCTTCTTCTGCAATTTGGTTGAATGTTATCAATTTAACATGCTAGCAAAGAGGGTGTTAAGCTGCAGATCCCATTGCCATGTCCTGGTGTGGGACTGAGATGTCACCTCCTCACCTACTTGGTATCCCAGCCTTCCTGACTTTCCAGCTTTATTCTTGCTTTGTATTTTGTGACTGGCAGTGCATTCATTCTTGCCTTTGGTAAAAAATAAATAAATCCAGCCTCATGCTACTGTTCATGGGGCTTATTAGCAAGGTGCAGTCTTTACAGCAAGTTGTCTTCCACCCAAAGCATGTGCTTAGCAGCAAGGCAAGAGCAAGCCAGCAAATAGGAAACACCTCGTGCCCAACCACAAGGATGTTTCAGCATCAAGGTGTTTGCCATCTTCCTCCCACCTGCTTGTCCTTCCTTTCCCACTAGTAACATCACAGCACAGCATCTCCATCTTTCAAATTAGGCGGGCCCTGCTTTGCACAGAACTGGTCCCAAACCTTATCGCCTGCCCTCCTAGGTTCCCTGCAGCATCCTTTCTGTACTACCCACTTATATGAAAAAAATCCCAATTCCATTACTCTTACACTGCCACCCACTCCCTCCAGGGAATAGCTGCTAAGGCCTGCATGGCCCTGCATGGATGAGATGGTATAAGATGACATGCCTGAGCTGTGCTCAATTCATTATAACAATGGTTAATAATGTCACAGTGAAAGCAGTCCTAATTTTATGCAAATCAGCAGAAAAATAAGTAATTCATTCGAATGAGAGCAAAGGAAGGTCTTGCATGTGTTTTCCTGTCTGAAAGCCAGTGCTCCTTGATTCCTTCCCATCCTGCCAACCTCTGCCCCATGAACCACCACCAAGGGTAATGAGCCCCCTGCAAAGGAAAGGCAAGCAGAATCAACCATCCTCACCACCCCATGCCACAACACACAGACAGGAAACCACCTATCCCCAATCCTTTATTCCTATGCAAAGATGAGTGAATTTTGCTCAAAAAAAAATTGGGAAAAATCTGCTTTTAAATAACCTATGCACTCTGTCCAGCGCTCCTTTGCCAAGGAAAGCTCCTGAATAAAAGGGTGAGTTTTGTCCCCAGCAATGCTGCAAGAAAGTCTTTATTTCAAAACTTTGGGGATTTATTATTTTTATTTAATTGCTAAAAAAATATTTAAATCTCTCCATTTTAGGAGCGATGCAAAACAAGGAAACCACCTGCCCCAGCAGTGAGGCAGGCTGAGAGCCAGCAGAAAAGAAACCAAAAGATAAGCACCTGCCACGCAGGTGTGGGGATCAAGGGTGCCATTTGTCCCTCCCCATCACTGCCATGAGATTTGAAAACCCTGGGACAACTCCTTGACTGGTGTCAACTGGCACCACTCCTTAGCAGTCAACAAAGCTAAAGTTACTTGCAAAAGGGCACCGCATTTGTCCCTATTAAATCCAGAAAGTTTGTAAGAAATAGAGAAGTGGCTGCATTGGGGTAGAGGAGAAAAAGGAGAGATAAAAAACAAACACAAAAGCAATATTTTGATGTAGCTAGAAAAGACCAGCCACTTTTTAGCTCTCAATAACAAATGTGGAAAGAAATACCTCTATATTTAAAGTAACACTTGGAAAAATGACCACTGTGTTTCCTCAGCAGCAACTGAGCCAACTTCTCTCAATAACCGCCAGTGTAGAACACCACCAACTGCTGTGAGGTCATGCTCATATAAGCAACCTCCACTAGACAAATTCAAGCACCCATACCCAGCAGAAAGCTGGGGCAACCTCCAGTTTTGGTAGGATTGTGCTGAATTTGCACTGGTGTCACAAGGGGAAACATATAGCCAAATAATTCCTTAACAACTCAAGGTAGTTGGTACATGTGTGTGTTATCCTCCACTCTCAACCCCACACCACTGACTGTGAAAACTCTGTTAAGTCATTAGTATTACATAGACAGCAGGTAACCACAGGTTTAGGTGCTTTGTTTTCTGATATTGTCTATTTCTGGCAAAAATTGCCCTTATTTATGCAAGGGCAAGTACACTGGATGCCCCCCAGTACCTATATGTGCAGGCTGGACACACACAGAAAACATTGTTTTTTCCAAAGTCTGATAAGAATAGACCTTTTTATTACTATTTAAAAATACTATTAAATTACTATTTAATTTTACAGTTCATTTTCTCTAACTTGGCCCAACAGTGCCTCAGAATACACATGCTCATAGCCCAGAATTTCCTCCACAAAATCATAGAATGGTTANACATTGTTTTTTCCAAAGTCTGATAAGAATAGACCTTTTTATTACTATTTAAAAATACTATTAAATTACTATTTAATTTTACAGTTCATTTTCTCTAACTTGGCCCAACAGTGCCTCAGAATACACATGCTCATAGCCCAGAATTTCCTCCACAGAATCATAGAATGGTTAGGGTTGGAAAGGACCTTAAGATCATCTAGTTCCAACCCCCTTGCCATAGGCAGGGACACCTCACACTAAACCATGTCACGCAAGGCTTCGTCCAACCTGGCCTTGAGCACTGCCAGGGTTGGAGTATTCACAACCTCCCTCAGCAACCCATTCCAGTGCCTCACCATGTCCATCTCTCAAACTACTTTTTCTTTAATTCTCCCATCACAGCCCTCTCATACATTTGGATCATGTTGGACCCTTGCAACATTATCTTTTAACTGGGACAGAGAGGGCTGTTCCTCTCTTCCTTTCTCCTCCCAGTTCCCCTTGTTCTCCTGTCTTTGCCCACATTTTCTCCCATCTGTGGTGCCACCACATTCAAATGGTTTGCTGACCTGCTCCTCTTCACCTCCAGCATGTGGCTATTCAGATATATAGATCTATATACAGTGAAAGGGTTTATATCTATTGACTTCAAGACACTGTAAAGTGTGCTTGTAGGGTACTGTATGAAGGCAGCCCTACTGGACCATTCTTCATCCCACTAAAGTTGATGGGATTGTCCCAGTAAACATCAGGGCACTTTTGGGATCGTAAAACAGAGACTTGTTTTTGCTTTGCCTTGAGTACTCCTTTTTAGGAAATGACATTCACAGTCAGTACAGCCCCAACAAGCACATCTGATTATTAACACTTACTATACCTGTTGGGTCACCAAGATATACCGAATTTACCCATCAGACATGAACTTTTACCATGGATGACCCTGTTCCAAGTTTTCAGGAGGTAACTTTCTCTGAAGAGCTAGCCACGGATATGGCAAGGAAACTTCTCAATGTTATTTGTGCACAGTTACAAGGAAAAAAATAATAATGAAAATCTTATTTCCCTATTTGAACACTGATAGGTTGGCTTGAAGTTGAAATCAGGCTCATCTGTCTGATGCCCATAACAGCTCATACTGCTATGGGCATTTTATGAGGATTTTATGAGGATCATTTTATCACTAGAAGCATTAACAGTATAACCCTAAAATTTCCCTTTCTACCATCTAGAGTTAAAATAAATATTAGAAAACACTGAATAAGAAAAACTTACCATGATAATCCCAGACTTCATAATAAACCCACATTTCTCTCAATATTTCAGGAATATCTGAATCAAGAATTTTGACCATTCACTATAGTCCTTCACTATGATTTATAAGAAGTTTTTTCCATCCCTAACATGAAGGCCATTAATTTCCATTATCATTTACTAAAGACTAGAAATACCTTAGGGCTAAACAAAGAGTGAAGATGAAGGTGCCTTCAGTTTCACAGGCAAGAGGTGGGAGAGGGACCTCTTTGCCTGCAAACCTAGCACTGCAAGGGCTTTCCGGCAATGTTATTAAATCAATACAAAACACCAACAGAGAGCATGCATCTCATTTTTTAAGCCGTATGCTTGCTTTGCTGCTTATTCAATCATTTTAACAATTTCTAAAGCCACGACTCACACCGCACGTGTCCTTTCAGTGGGAAACATAGGTGATATGATCAAAGTTTGCCTACACCTAATCAGCACGCGAGAAATAATCAAGGATCTTTTTTTAAGACGTGTTCAATTCAGTGAAGGGCAGACTATTAGTCTTTTCCTTATTTACTACAGTTTGGGTGAAATTCACATTATTCCCATTAATATCGTTCCAGCCATATCAATTATTATAAGGTGCACTCAATAATGCGGCTACATTATACCTTGAGCAAAGTATCTTTCAGTGCGGTTCCTCAAGCAAACAAGATTTACATCCTAATGCAAGATACACGGCTCTACCAAACTAATGCCATATGTCTCTTTTCTTTTCAGTCATCGCCCCAGTGACATAATCCGCTGGGTACATTCGACGTGGAAAAGAATGTTAGAAACTCCACAAAGGAAAACAATCACCAAAACAGAAAGTTGGATGGGATTGATTAAAGCACCACTTTTAAGTGTGTTGAAACAACAAATTTTTCCCTACTGTGGCTGAAGAAATCTGTCACAGCAGATTTAGTCATAAATCAATATCCTATTGATACCTGGAAAGAAGGAATCTGATGTGGAAAGATTTGGTTATATATTGAATATCCTTAACCTGCATCTGTTAGGCTACCTAAATCAGCAGCAATATGCATGTATCTCTCTGTAAAATAGCACCTCCACTTCCCTTTAATACAAAATTCCTGAACACCTGGATGCTCCCATGTCATGAAATAAATGCTTGTAGAATAAAAATTTACAGTCCCCCCCCCCATGCATTAAATTTGTTTAAACACTTTTTCAAAGCAAGAGCCTTTTTTTTCCTTTTTCATTTTTTCCCCTCCTTTCTTAAATGGTGAGCTGTATTTTATAATGGAGCGCCAGCTCTCCAGCGAGCCTCCATTCTTCCAGCCCTGACAGACTGTTTGTCAGCTAAACTCCCCTTGTCATGTATCCCCACCACTGCCAACTCATGCACGGAGACCTTCACTTTTACTGCTACCACTTGCACCCTGCGCAACCTTTGTCATTGATCACTGATCCAACCCAGTGCCCACATGTTCTTCAAGTGCCTACACAAGTAATGAGGTACTTGTGGTGTAAAATTAAACTGTCAACTGTCAGCGATTGATAACCACAGTGAGAGCTGACCTAGAACACCTGCACCCGTGGCCAAGACAGGTGTGACACGTTTGATCGCTGAGCCCTACTAGTCAGCGTGACCCGACAGTGTCCCTCCATGGATTTCGCCCCTGACAGAGACACCATATTTCAGCCCCAGGTTTCCATCGTTGGTGTGGGAGCAGCCCCCTCCCCGATTGCCACAGACCTTCTCCTCCATCTTTTCCATTGCAGTGGCTGCAATGTGAGCAACACCAGGTTTTGATGGTGACAGATCTTTACGGCATCTTTTACCTCGCATCTCCTTGCTCTCCCTTCTGATTCCTCTTCACCCCAAACTTGGGCACAGCTCCCACATTTATCAGCACTGCCATCCCCTTTCTCAAGGTTTTTGTGGGTGCTTCAGGGCTCAGGGTCTTTATTTCCATACATGTGTTGATTTAGTAACAGCAGTGAGTAGCATTTATGGCTATTTTTGTAATGTAAAGTCTCCAGCTCTACTTCTGCATTACTCCACGTGGCAGGAGCACAGAGCTGAATGTTGCTTTGGCATCATTTAAGTAAACTCAGTCTGATGCCTTTGGGAGCACTGAATAGGAAATCTCCATTCCCCCTTATCCTTTCCATCACCACCATGGAGAAATGCATCCCTCTTCACCATGCTGTAATTAGTGTTAGCTGTGGTTACTACACATTTACCCTTCAGTTTATATTTGTATATTTTACTAATATTTTTGAACTATTGATTTTCACTCTAAGCAAAAAGGGGTTTTTAAGACACACACTGTCTTTTAAAAACCCCTGAAACACATCAGAAAATAATGGCAGGAAGGTTGCTCCCCTCCCCTCCAACAGTTGCACTATATTAAGTTCATGTGATGAGAAGATAAAAATCTATTAACTTGCTGCTGACCTTATCGACACAAGGATCTCTGTAGACATTACAGGAACCATATCTCTTCTGACTTTTACATCCAGAACCTCATGCACCAGTGTCCCAAACCGAATATAAAATCTTCATGATGAGTGAAACAGTGACACATACTCTGATTCTGGTCCTGCCGGCTGGCAGGAGACACGGGGTCCTCTGGGGCCCAGGACCAGCCTCTACTTTCAATTTGACTTCAGGAACGTTTTTTTCACCATATGCTGCTGGGGGCTCTGAATCAAAACAGTTTCTGTAGGACCATATGCTACGAGGTAAATGTGCTGGATACAGACAGGCTTTCTGCTCCCCCATACCACCATGATGTATTGCAAACATAATTAAAGGTGAGTAACACGGGCGCTCCTGTTTGGGTTAATCATTCCTTTTTGCAACTGGTAGAAAACAAACCAATTCTCAAATTAGACCAAAAGTCCATCTAAATATACATTGCTACACACATGCCTACAGCTTCCACATTTCCACATATGTACCAGGCTCCTCCTCCATGCAGACAGTAACTCTGGAAAGGCAAGTGATTTAGGACTTTTTATTTTTGTTGTTATTAAATAAGAGCTCTTTTGTGCAGAGCAAGGATTCATGCCTGCCTCTGATGTTGCTCCCATTTCAGCAACCAGTGAGACAGACTGCTGAAAGGGGGCCACCCATCACAAGCACCATCATGCTCCAGGTGCTAGAAGGCAGAGATAGGACAATCACACAGTGGTCTCCAATAGGCAGCAAAGGAGTTGGTGGCAGGCAGTAGATGCCACCAGAAGGACAGCAGCAGCATTTGCTGCTATCAGCTTTGCATACCTGGAGGCAACGAGTTCCCATGTGGTTAGAAATAAGCCTGCACAAGATGCCACCCAAAACAGCCCACAGCTGGATTACATCAAATGAAACTGGAGTGTTGTAACACCATCAACCAGAATCCATGTGGTTTGCTAATGTCACTGATACCTAAATTCCGGGGGTGTTTGCTCAATAGCATATTTTAAGGGGATATTTTTTGGACTGGCCAACCCCTGGGGTAATTCAGGCATCAGGTCAGTAGATGAGGTGTCATGTACCCTTATCACATACTAGAGACAATGGCCTCTGCATCAGCAAAGTTCATCATCTCCCAGTCTACAAACATGGCCAATACTCCACCCAGTTCTTGCATACTTCAATTAAAAGATAAACTCCAATGCCAACATATCATGCAATAGCCACGTGTTTTCAGAAGGTAGCTGGAACTCCAGATGAGTCTGCAGAGCAGCTTCCAGTTGGCTAGTCCGTGTATGCAGCTGTCACCTCCTCACCTGGGAGGTTTTGGTGCCAAACACAGGAGTTTTCTGGGACATCCCATGACTCACATCACCTGTCCTTATGCATTGCTCCGGCCACCCACTGCAGGAGACAGGACTCTGAGCTGGAGAGACCTGTGGTCTGCCACAGCACATCTGGTTCTGCATTTGGGAATTTGTTCATGTAATTTTCTAGCAGTACCTGGAAAATCCTCAAGTGTGCTATTAGTTTGAAAGGCCAGTGTCCCTCCGAAGCTCCTGGAATGCCAATGTAAACCACTTGAGGAGCTCCAAGCTGGAGCAATGCCCGTGCCCCATGCCTCCCCATGGCTCCAACCCCTTAAACATGTTTCACTCCATAGAGCACAGAGGATCTCGTGGTTAGAACAAGGACTGGCCAAGCCACAAGCTGTATCCCTGTTTCAGCCCCCCACATTCCTCTGTGATCTCTAGTAAAACGGCTTCATTTCTGTGTACCCCAGTTTACTCTTATTTTACAAAAGCTAGCAGCAGCACCCATCCCTCAGAGGTGCTGGGAAGCAAGTTGCAGTGGTTAAACATGCCTAAGCCACATTCTGATCGCAAGTAATAAAAATATATTTCAAATGCCTAACAATGAAGAAATAACATGGCTCAAGCCACTGCTGGTTGTGGTTGTGGTTTTGTGAAACAAAAAATCTTACTGATGGGGAAAATTGCTGATGATTTGCTTCAACGAAAGAAAAAATAAACAAGTACGATGTAACACGGAACAAAGTTACAGTTTGATCAATGATGGCCTTTATATTGGCAACCAACGCAGGCTGAAAAATTCATATACAATTCAAATGTTTTCAGGGCTCAGAGACGTAGCGTAGACCTCTGGGTGCTGAATGCGGCAAACCTGATGGAAGGATTGCAAACAGCTACTTTTCATCATCTAGTCCAGACACTAACATCTGATAGTGAAACTGGGACTCTCTGCATTTGCAAGAAAACCCTAGTGTTTTTACTGCTTGTACAGCCTTTCTGTTGCTTTACTGCAAACAGGTTCTGCAATTTGTACGCTAGAAGGAGACTAGATATGTTGCTTCTCACCAATGCTCCCTGCAAGACACACTGAGATTGGAGACTGTAAACCAGCCCAAGGAGAGATCAGTATGTAAAGTATGTCTGGAGCACCACATACAGCTCACTCCAGCATGCACCATTGAGAAGAAATTAATGATACATGGAAAGCTCATTCCAGATGATCACAGACCAAAATTCCTGGACCTAGAGCTTCTTATTCCGGTCCCCCCTCCCCCAGGCCCCTGCATGCAGAGAGAATCCCTCTTGTTTTCGCACTAATCACAGAGCTGACTGAAAAACCAGAACTTCCACAACCACCCAAGTGGAAGCAAAAGAACTGATTTCAGTGCAATAAGGACAAAACAGAGTCTAGATTATGGGCCTCCCATCCCAGCTTTTTGAAATCAAGAACAGTGCACACCTTCTGGCATCGTAAACAGATAAGTAAAACTAAACAGCTAAACTCTTGTGCATTGCTTGGGACAAGAAAAAAAAATCTCAGCAAGAAGTGACATCAAAGATAGGTTGTTTACATATTGGTGGACTTGTCTCCCTGTCTCTTCACATTGATTTTTACGGTACAAAAATATTATTTCAGTGACAAGGATGTAAACCTTATTCAAAACAGGATTTAAACCATATCCTGCAAGTGAGGCATCTCTACAGATAGCCTGCCTGCACTTACAGCATACCGAAGGCATGCTGATTTTCATCCGCGGTGTTTGTTAAGAGGGTCACAATATCAGGAAGCAGGAGAAGGCTCATCAAAGCCTCGTTGCTCGCCTTCACCACTCATCAGCTAGACAGTACCTTGTTTTTTAAAGCAGAGCGGAAATGCATCTCCAGTGACCCATTGTTAGAAACTTCCTTTTGTCTTTAAGTTTGCTGGAAGGAGTATGGGGGCCCCTTTTAACTCTTTTCCAATAGGTAATTTCCCTTAATTAGGGCTCTCATTACAAGTGAGAAATTATCAGACGTGATTAAAGAAGCATCTTGTCTCTTTCCTATTGCCTCAAAAAGGGCATATTTTGATCTCCCAGCATGTCTTGCAAACACAGATAAGCACATGCACCAAGCTGGGAGATCACAGCAGAAATGTGGCCTGCCCAGAAAGTTCATGTTTGGATCTCAGCATCCTCAGAGCTTCCCTCTGAATTGCAGGGTGTCAAAGCTGCTGCCAACAGGGAGCAGTGGGGCTCCTGGAGCAGGCAGGAAACCAGGAAGATGAAACCACAAAGCCAAGCTCCAGGGCTTTGGGCAAGTCACAGTTCCTTAAAAGTCCTCCATGCACATTGCAAAACACCTTCCTGCACATCCCTGTACTTCATTCCTTCAAAGCACCCATTTCAAACAGACCATGCCCTCAATGTGTAAGGGCAACTCCTGCCCATGCTCATGGGACTTTCATTGAAAAAAATAATATAGCGCTTTTGGAACACCCTTAAATGTATTCCCCCATGCTGCAAGCATGAGCTGAACCAGAGTCCTGCACTCACACAGTGAATTCGCTTTACAGGTGCAGCCCTCTCTGCAATCAATATCCTAACCACTGGCCATGCTCCTCATGCCTTCTCAGTGTCCAAGGGAAAAAAATTCCCATTGACTTCAAAGGCAGTTGGATAAGGACAGTATGTGAAAAATGTAGCTGTGCTCTCAAAAATATGTTTACTTTTAATAAGCATGAGTGATAAACTCATGGGTAAACTCATGGGTAAAGGTACTATTTTATAGAGTAACTATAGAGGTGCCATTTATAGCTTATTTCTGTGGACCAGACAAAAGCAGCAAGAAAACAGATTACAACAAGAATATTCATAGAATCATAGAATTGTTAGGGTTGGAAGGGACCTTAAGATCATCAAGTTCCAACCCCCCTGCCATAAGCAGGGACACCTCACACTAAACAATGCCACCCAAGGCTTCGTCCAACCTGGCCTTAAACACTGCCAGGGATGAAGCACTCAAAACTTCCTTGGGCAACCCATTCCAGTGTCTCACCACCCTAACAGGAAAGAATTTCTTCCTTATAGCCAATCTAAACCTCCCCTGTTTAAGTTTGAACCCGTTACTTCCTGTCCTGTCACTACAGTCCCTAATGAAGAGTCCCTCCTCAGCATCCCTATTGCCCCCTTCAGATACTGGAAGGCTGTTATGAGGTCTCCACGCAGCCTTCTCTTCCCCAGTCTAAACAGTCCCAACTTGCTTGACCTATCTTCGTATGGGAGATGCTCCAGTCCCCTGATCATCCTCGTGGCCCTCCTCTGGACTTG
>NDXB01003308.1:0-16568 GCA_002631895.1 Agapornis roseicollis | reverse complement strand
TTTTTTTTTTTTTTTTTTTAACTTTCCATTCTGGTCCCTTATTCTTATGCTTGGCTGAGTTACCTTGTTGAAACATGCGAGAGCCAACTTCCGCTATTTCCTCATGCAGCAAAAAATGTTTATGGGCTGTAACCATACAGTATCCTGGTGTATTTCATAGATGGCCTTTCGGTGCATAGTTCATGCAAGTGTAGAGCAAGCTAAAGGAACATGAGGATGCCCCCAAGTTCTGTCTGAAGAAAGCAAGTTTAAGGAAAACCCTAATTCACAGCTGCCAGGTGTGAAAAAAACGAAAGTCTTCAGGAGTAATATTAAAAAAATTTGCATTTCACACATATTAAACATTTTCTGTTTCTTATTATTTTATAATATTTCTATCTCTGCTGAAGGAAAGAAAAAAATCCACAACTTTTACTCAAAGTCTGTTTTCATAGTACAGAGACTTTCAGGAATTGTACTGTGACCCAACTGCTTTTTAATACATGATTTTAAAAGTAGTGAAAAACATAAAAACAAGAACTCTAAGAACAATAGGAAGTGCTGAATAAAATTTAGAGGTCCATTTTAAGACGGCATTTTTGCCAGGAAAATTAATTTGTTTGTAAAATATTATCTTCCTAACTGTTGACTAACTACTTCTATCTACTGAAGGGAATGGCTTCTTGAACCCCCTTGAGGCTCACAAATTCCTATGGGTACATGACTGGAGCTGGTTTGGAGTATTCCTAACAAATTCTTTGGTGTTTCTTTAATAAAAAATGTATTGTCTTTTTGGAATGGAAGAAGTTAGTGGAAGTATATCAATTTGGAGAAGGTACTGCTGGATGGAGGGGACATTTTGTTCAAAATCAATCATCTGAACTCCTGCTATAGCCAATCAAGGCACCCATGAGATGCACAGGTTCAAACCCTTATATTAAAGGAAAGAAAACCAGCCTCTCTGGGCAGGGAAGAGGGTTATCCTGGATTTTTACCAGCATTTCTTAAGTTGCATGTATAGGATGAAATGCACAGCACAGAAATGCATATGAGTATTTCCACTGTTATACACAGTTATAAGGGTCATCTAACTCTCACGAAAATTGACTCCAAAGCTTGGTTCAGTAATGTAGATAGCTAAAAAACTCATGCATCCTCCTTCAATGTGTTTTGCCCAAATTTGGTTCATGAGATACTAACCCATCCCAGCTCAGTTTCCTTGTTTAACAAAGTTGTGAATACTCTCAAGAAAGGCTCCTTATGAACAAGAGAAAAAGGTACAAGTGTAATAAAATAATATATTGGTGTGGATGGGGATGAGGGTTGTTGGATGCTTTGTTTGCTTTTTTAGTTTGGGGTTTTTTTTTTAAGAGATTTTACCCTTATTAGCCCCTAGCTTAAAACAATAGGCACAACTGAAAGTCACAAGAGGAAAATAACATAACCTGCTTTCTCATTAACAGATGATAATGGCCAGAAAACTACCCAGCAGATGCTCTAAAAACTACTTGCAGTCCTGAAGAGATTAGAAAAGTGCATGAAATTTCTCCTTTGGAAACTCCCACCCAGCTGACCGGTGTGTGACAGTGACTGTACAAAGGCAGGGAAAACTTCTCAGTTTTTTCAATTAAAATATTCCTAATTAATGCTGTAAGAAATGATTTTGTAATCATTCTATTTATTTTGGCTAAAGGAATTCATTAACTTTCTCATCCATCACAATTCTTTCATTCCCAGCTAGCAGACAAAAAAGGAACACAAGATGAGCCATTTCTCTGTCTGTATCTCTAACTTAGAAGGTTAGGAGGATCACTGATTGAAAAATGATGACAAAATATTGCTGTCCAGAATAACCTGTCTCTTAACATCTTTCTTGACTACTAATTGCAAATCAAGAACCTACAAGGGCCTGTTTCCAGGATGCAAAGTGCTCAGTTCAACATACATCCTCATAAATGTCATCCGGACATTTATGGATTAATTTTCTAGGCTCCATCACAATTCAGTAAATAACCTTTTCAAGAGAGATTAGAATTAGAAAGTTTGAGGTTTAGTTTAGTAAAAGAAAAATTATAAGCTACTCCATATAAAAGTTTGAAGGTTGTGCAGCTTTGCTCCAGATTGGAAAACAAAAAATTATCAACCCCATTTTCCTTCATAGAAGACAATTGCCTTTCTCTCCATTCTCCAGTTCTAAAAGTCCCCCTGGAAACTTGAAGGACAATGTCTCTGAAGAATTTAATTTTATTTTAGAGATACTTAATGAAGGGCTCCTGTCAGTTAACATTGAAGTGATTGAAAGTTTGAGGTGTGACTTAGCTGAATGATTTTGGTTCTTGGTTCAGTGGAGAGATATAGATATCTCTGAAAGGAGATTCACCTCATCATAGGATGAGCTACCTTTAGTTTGATAAAGGAACCAAATAGCCATCTTTGAAAGGGGAGAAAGGAGAGTGGTGGTATTTGTCTAGCTAAATATAGGCATTTGTAAGGTGAAGTGTCTTCACCTGAATTGATCACTCAGGGCTCCCTCTGAGAGACCTGGAGTCCATTACCCCATTTTTCTCACTTCCTAAAAGCTGACCTCTAAAAGGATGAATCACAACCCTGCATCCCCATTTTAAACTATGGAAAAAAAAAACCAGTGCCCTCACAGGTGGATTCATGTATCCCAAGTGTCCATGCATAGACCATGGGAAGGTCCTACGCATCACAGATATCTGACTCTTAAAGCTGGAGTGGGATATGGTCTGCCATAAGCAATATGGTGTGAATCCTACAGGAGATTTTCTGCTACACTGCATTTCATAGAATAGCAGTTATGAATTAAAGGGGGGGGAAGTCCAAAATAAATAAATAAAGAAAAAGAAGATGAAAGAAAGAAAAAATTCTCAAAGAAATAGCAAATGTCAGGGTACAACTAGACTACATGGTCCCCCCATGAAAAAAAAGTTTCTTTTAACATAGCATACTTGACCAGGAACTGTTTAGAGTAAAGATGAGTTTAAAAACTGCTTTTGAGAAAGAAAAAATAACTGTTTACATTGTTGGATAACTGAGACAAGCTTCCAGGGGAAAGAGGAAGGGTCTTGGCTTTAAGTGGTTTTTATTCTGATTAGAAACATTAGCCTTCTGGGAAGATCTTGCTGAGTGCACAAAATTCCTCTGCCACATGTTATAGGAAGAAGTAAAGCTGGTATCTTAGATATTGCAGGTTCTCATCATGTTCCAACAGAGAACAAAAGGAAACAACATCTGGACACACGGATGTTCTCTCAGAGAGAATAAAACGGACTAAGGTACCTGAGAAAAAGGGGAAGGGGAGGAAGATGGGGAAGTGGAAAGAGAAAGGAAAGGGGATGAAGAAGAAGGGAAAGGAATGGGAAAGGGAAAGGACAAGGACTTGTGAGATTTAGATTCAGTCTCTTACATTGGCATTTCTATGTGATGTCTAGCAGATTCCCATACGATTAAACAAGACCATTGATGTTTTTCTTTCTACACTGTCTCATTTCGAAGTAAAAATGTCAGATCCCCCTCTTTCCCTCTTGCTCTGTTCTTTGTCTTTGCATTTTACATTACTGAGTTTGACCTTTTTGCTTAGGGACAGCTCTTCTAGGTGATGACTATTACTCTGAATTCTTCTGTGAGTTCTCTCCTTCCAAATTTGGTGTTGCATTAAATTTTAGATGTTTAATTTGCTCAGAAAAATGCTGAATTAGTCTCTCATGCAAGAAGATTGTTTGATCTTCTGTCCTGGTTTGTAGCAAACCTGTATTAAGTTGTCATTACAATTATCTTCAATCCAGTGGGAATATTTAAGTGCCAAAAAATACAAATTTTAACCAATGGTTTAGACTCAAGTAAAATTCGTTTTCCCTAAGTTGAATGCTTAAAAGACAGATGAAAAATGATGAGCTGGTAACCCTAGATTATCTTTATAGTCAGGGGAATGAAATAAGCACCTGAAGAGCACAATTTGCCCCATCTTAATATCAGTGTCTAAGTTGGCTGAGATTAACTACTTCAAGACAGACACTCTTCTTTATCCACCTAGGGGTGACCGGCTCAGAAACAAATGCCCAACACACATCTAATATAGGGAAGATTAATTCTACTTTAATATTTCCTAGTTTGTTTATGATAGTTTCATAAAAGGCAGTGCCAAATGCTTTGTCAGAACCAAAACACAACACAGTCTCCTATTTCTCCCTGATCCCATTATCTTGTCAAAACTGAAAGTATTGACAAGTAATTTGACAATTTGCTCTTGACAGATCACTAGTGGTTGTTTTTCATCACCAAATTAGACTTCCAGGTGTTCATGAATTTATGATAAATTCATTCCAGTATCTTCCCAAAACCTGAAGCTGGACAATATCATCTGTACCTTCCATAGTCCTCCTTTTTTTTTTCCTTTGCATGAACATCAGTTGTATCTCTGCCTTCCTCCAGTCAACTGAGATATCTGTCTAATCTAATCTATCAAAGTACACCTTATCTACATGTCTTCTTACAATATCTTCTTTTATAATCCTCTAGAAAAAAAGAAAATGAGGTTTTGAAGAATCTTATCAGAAAAACACTAGGCTTTTATGAAAATAAAATGCAAAGAAGCCTCAGAATATTTCAGTCCTCTGGAGTCTCATTTCAGTGGAGTAATAAGCTTTTTCTAACTGCTTATTTTCTTATTTCTTACATGTCTACAGATTCTTCCTTAGCATTTTTATTTTGGGGATGTATGGGGACACACACCATATAAATGGAAATTCACTTTTCAGCTCTAGCATTCCCATTTGTATCCTAAAATGCTTTCATAACTTAAATATGTTCAATCATGTACCTTTGCTCCTACTCCAAGTATCTCTGGAGACAATCTAATTCCCATACTAAAAGGCTTTTAAAAAGAAGGATAAAAAGTATTTCTGCCACAGAAACAAACTTTCTAATGCTTCCTGAAACTTGTTTTCCATTGTCTTCAAATTGCCTCACATGAATACTCATGCCAGAGATTTGTAAACCTTCAAAAGAATCTAAAAATGGCATGGCAGATTTTACACTGGACTCTAAATGGATTTTTGCTCAAGATTCCACATCAAAATGATTTAATGAAACAGAAGAGTGCAACAGCAGATTTCTATTATGTTGCTATTTCAGGGTCCTGGCAGTCATATTACTAGGTATAATGCAGACAGGCAGAAAGACATTTCCACCTTTAAATTATTTTTATACTGCACAAGATCAAATCAGCTAGCATTCTTCCATACTTAACAACTTTGAGCTGAGGTACAAGAAATTCAAATGATTAACTGCAAGTATCTCTTTCCTGCTGTGAATGTACCAGTATTTAAAGGGTGGCTTAACAAGAAGATGGAGACTCCCTTTTTACGAGGAGTCACATGATAAAATGGGGGTTCTGGGCACAAGTTACTCCTGGGGAGATTCTGAGTGGACATGAGAACAATCAACCATTGGAATAATCTCCCCAGGGAAGTGGTGACTCCCTGGTGCTGGACACTGTTAAGACTGGTCTGGACAGGATGCTGGGCCATCTAGTCTGGGCCATGCTTTGCCTGGAAAGGTTGGACCGGATGATCATTGAGGTCTCTTCCAACATGGGATTATAGTATTCTATGATTGCACGTTTCTATGAATGTCCTTCTCTGAGTACATCATAGAAGTCCTGAAGAAGTCAGCTATTATTCCCCTGTAAATGAGGAGGAGATTGCTGCTGTCTCCCAGTCTCGGGAAAAAAAAAAAAAAAAAAAAAAAAAAAAAAAAAAAAAAAAAAAAAAAAAAAAAAAAAAAAAAAAATAATCAAAAAATTGTTTAATTTTCTCCTCCCAGACTGTGTTTAAAATCTCTTGAGTTTTCTTCTGGCTTTCCTCCAGGCACTTTCTGGTTTGCTGGAGTGTTATCCTGCAGTCTTTCCCTAAGAGCAGGCAATCCACTCTGAGAGTCAAAGATGTTGGGACCATCTTTAATATCTCACTTAGCTAATGATAGCTTGGGGGTGCCATAACAGGACTCAGAGCACTCAGTAATCATCTATGGGAAGCTCAGAGCATTCAGGTGCCCCTTGAGAGATTCCCAATGTGGTGCCACTTCTGTGCTACTGTGTTGGAAAAGGATCTCCTGCTGGAGATCCTACTTTTTAAACCAGAAACCACACTCTGAAGACTGACCTGCTGTGTTTCATGTGAGCGAGTCCAGAGGAGGCCACAGACACGCTCCGAAAGCTGGAGCACCTCGGCTCCATCAGGCTGAGAGAGCTGGGCTTTTTCAGCCTGGAGAAGAGAAGGCTCAAGGTAAGACTTTACAATAATTTCTATATTTAAAAGTCTTATTTTAGATATTAAAATCAGAACTGCAGAGAGATGAAATTACAGACCTTCCTTCATATTTAGGGTTCAAGTTCATCTTTCCTGATTTTAGAGGTGGAAGCAATTTTATTCAACCTTAAGGTCTTGAGTCAATTTGTTCAACACAGGTGCTTTGTTACACCCAAGATGCCTTGGACACCAATAGTGTTGGCAGATATAATAGGCATATACAACATCGCACTTTCTTGAGTAAAGTATATCCTTTTCTCAAAAGTTACAATTTTATCTCCATTCTGGAGATAAATGTTGACAAAATAAAGGCAATTTTCTTTGGTGCCAACATGTTCCTGAACAGCTTTTGGCTGACTGTCATCATCTGACACTCAGTGGAATCAAGACTGCTAAGTGCTGGCTTTCTGAACACTTTCAGCTTGGAATTGGTGTGGGAGAGGAGCAGATGGGCTGTTCTGGTTCCTCTCTGCAAAGTGCACCTCCAGCACGAAAGCAAGCCAGCCTTTTCACAAACCTAGCCCCAACTGAGACAACTGGTAATGTTCTTCTTATGCCTCTGTCATTTAACTAGTTCAGGAGGAAAACAGGAAGAATGGCAAACTTTGAGGAAATTTTTAACAAAGATGAAAGAGGACCATCGCTCATTGCATTTATCTTGCAGGGGGAAAAAATCTTGTTGCTTCATTAGCTAAGAAAATAAACCCAGAGTTATTTTATGAAGAGAAAAATGCACAGAATTATGACTGAACCACAAAGCATTACTGTGCTTCTTCTAGTGTGTAAGTGCTGGTATTTTTGCTTTATTGCTGTACCACAGGATGCTTTACTTCAGAGTTTATGTTACAGGACAGTAACAAAACAGCCCATAATCATGTGTTGCTTAGAATAATTGAATACTTCATTGAGTCTGCAGTGACTGACAGTGAAAATATACAGGCAGGGTTTTTTTGTTTGCTTGTCTCCAATATTTCCTGATGCAGCCTGGAAGCTTCAGTCAGAGATGACTTATAAAAAGCCATCCACTTTGATAAAGTAGAATTTGTAAGGACTGAAAGATCAGACAACCCTTTTCTCTGTTCATGAAAGAACGGCATTCCCTAGTTCAAGAGCTGGAAACAAAAGCCATGTGAGCTGAAAGCCAAAATGCAGCTAAACCTTTTTCCAGCAGAGAGCCATATATGAGAAGTAATAGATTTTCAGACACTAAAGCCTCTATATTGAGAGGTAAAGCCTTGCTCTCAATTAGATGCTTTTCTCACACCTCAAAAAGAGCAAGTGATCAGTGCTGTGATAATCAGGGGAAATACTTCAGGCTTGGGTAGCAGGGGCAAGCAACGTAAACAGGCTCCATGATTCTCAGGACACTTCTCAAGACCATCACCAGCCTTTGTGGGAGCAGACATAATACTAAGATCGCCTGTTTCAAAGAGCAGGAGGCAGGTTCAGACTGGTCCTGCCAAAACACAGGGAAAATGAAGAAAATGATGACTCCTGAGACTACAGCTTTTAATACTGCTGGGCTATCCTACCCCTCCAAGACCTGACTTTCCAGCTAAACAGCCAGAGGAGTTCACTCATGGTATGGGGCAGACCCAGAGGAACTGACTGCACATAGTCCATGGGCTGCTGGAAGGGAGGCAGTGAAGATGAACACGGGTATGGGGGACCAGGAGCACATCCGTGCTCACAGTTCTCCAAAATTCAGTCTTTCAGAGAGAAAGGGACCTGGTCAGAGGCAGAGCTTGCCATCTGTGTGGCTGGAAAAAAACCTTCTGTTGTTTTGTTTGGGTATTTTTCTTTAACCACAGAATTTTTAATCCAGTTCAGATTAAAAATCCACCTGCTGGAGTACCCTAGCTCCAACAGCACTCATAATGGATAGTGACTGAACAACATGCTGTACAAATAACTATTAGTAGCACTGCTACTACCATAATAACAGTGCTAACATGTACTGAGGGTTTCCCACATACCTTCCCAACCCTCAGTAACTCCTCAGTAACTCAGTTACTCCTCAGTAACTCCTCCAAGGGCACAGATGTCACATTAATGTTTAAAAGTCCTGATCTTTTTTTCCTTTTGTTAATTCATCAAATCACATTTTGAATTCAGGCAAACAAGAACCTGTGTAAGGAGTTTCATAGCTTCAATGCCCGCTTGTGAAAAAGAATCTCCTTTTGTTTGCTTTGCACCTACCCTGAAATTTTCAATCTCATGTTCCCAATCTTTATATTAGGAGAGATAACAGATCAGTTGGATGGGGCTTTGAGCAACCTGATCTAGTGGAAGGTGTCCCTGCCCTTCCAGACAGAGGGATTGGAAGTGGATGATCTTTCAGGTCCCTTCCAGCCCAAACTATTCTACAACTGTTTCTATTTCCCAGTGGCCCTCTTCATGATTTTCACAGATCTATGTCCTACGTATTATCCTCCTCTTCTTCACTACCCTCTTTTCTAGGTTAAAAAGTCCAAGTCTACAGCAAGCTTGTGATGAAAAACCAGGATTCAACCCAATAACATAAAAATTACCAGGGCTTGAAGTCACTGACATTTGCAGTCAGTGTTTTCCTAGACAGAGATGCAGTTCTGTTCAGGACAAAGGTTGAAGATCTTCCTGGACTGTTCACAGAATCAAATGAAATATTTCATTCAATGCATCAAGCACAGGCATCCTGGCAAGCTGCAGCTTTCCATTGTCTCCAGTGTGCAGCAGCAAGCTTAAACAGCCTCACAAAGAGCGCTTTTTTCCTAGTTGCCAGCTCTGCAGGTTTCAGGCCATCACCTTTGAACACTTATCAGAGCTGAAATGGACTGTGAACTCCAGGGCAAGCTCACCCCAAGGCTGTTCATGAGAGTTGCTCACATGCTCCCAAATGCTCAGCGAAACAGACTTATCAGAGATAAACAGAGATTTATGAGGGTGAGACGCCATATACTGGTTTATGGTCCCAGGGAACAGGTTACAAGCTCAGGAACTGTAAAGGAAAAAATACATCCCTCATCATTCCCCTATCTGACTCAGCAAGGAGCTCTCTTATAGTTAGTGATAAGGTGATTCTAGCTTCTTCCATTCCACTTACACAGGCTCTTTGCATACTGACTCTGAGCACATTACAGCCACTGCAGCAGAGTCTGCTAGATCAGTTTCATATCTGCAATAAAAAAATAAGTATTACTTACAAAGAACACCTTGTCCATCAGCAATTGGATGCAATCAAAGTTTAGAGGGTCCCTGCAGCTGTAGTGTGCTGTGGTTTTAATGCTGTTCGAGGGGAAGAAGGTGTCCCTTTCTGCAATATGTGGACAGCTCTGTTTCAGGCTCTCTCATCCACAAGCTCTAGAAGAAGTCTGAGAAGCTACTCAGACTCCCCATTATAGCCAGGCTTCTCCAGCTGTTTCAGCTCCATGACGGACCATCAAAGCTGCCTCAACCCATGCCAGCAAAGTATCTGGCCCACTTATTTACATGCATGACTCCATGGTGCAGCTGGCAACTGTGAAAGGGCTCATTTGGAAGGCAGCGTGGCTGGGATCAACATCACTTAAGCGATAATCTGCTAATCAGAGCTTCTTCTGTTGAAGTAATGCTCCCATCTCATCATTCCATGCTGGCAGTTTTCTTCTGCAAAGCTTGCCAAGTTTTTTTAGTCTCTGGTAGTTTTTCTTGCTTACCTCTGAACTACAGTTTGCTCATGGTTCTGACTGTAGGCTGGATGGCAACATGAAGAAAGGACAATTTGATTCAAGCTCAGAGACATCCAGGCTGTCACACGCATCACAGGAGAGAGGGAAAATAATCTTTAAACAGAGTAAAAGAAGACCTTGTGCATATGGAAAAATTATGCAGGCTTGAGACATTTGATTCTCCCTTAGGGTAGGAATGAGATTGCTCAGTGGCGTTCAGAAATCACTGAAATAGCTAAACTATGATGAGCAGCAGGGAGGGTAACTACATGCGAAATCTAATGTAAAACCTCTCAACTCACATCACTATTTTGGAAGATGGAGCTGGTAAATCAAAGAAGACTCTCCCTAAGAAGGAAATAAGAGAGTGCAAGCCAGAAGTGTCATCGGTTTCTGCTCTGCAAAGCGGATGAAGCCGTGGTGAATGACCTGAAAGGCAAAACAGTCGCTGGCATGGGGAAAACCTCACCTGGGAAAGAGATGAGTTGCAGTGTTTACCCCATTCCTTCTTGTGCTCACCTACCTATCAGAGTTTTTTTTCACAGCAGAAGGGTGAAGAATCAGAGTAGACAGTGCTGAATGCTGATAACTTCTGCCCAGCTCAAAGACTGAGGTACTGACACAAAACAGTGCAAGTTAGAGCTGTGTTTCCCAGCCCTACCCTTGCTTCAGAGCTCATACTCCAATCTCTATCCTTCCCATGTCCATCTGGGCTCATAGCACCAGCTCAAACCAGGCCAACAGCAAGGACAGCAACAAAAGGAGAGTAAGAATAAAAACCAGGATGCTTTGCAGAGCCTATATGTCCCACATTCAGTTCAACAAAGGCAGGCATTTTCAGGGCTGCTTAGAAGAAGAGATGCTAGGAGACAGTCAACTACATCCCCTCGCTATCCCAAAATTACAACTAAATGGAAACCAAGCCCATTGCTTAGGAAGGCGGTCCATGCACACCTTCAGTCTTGTTTCATGGAGTTACTTGGAAAAGCTTAGAAAGAACTGAATCAAACCTGTTTCATAATGAAAAATAGAAGAGTACAGCATTTTTTCATATGAAAGTCACTGCTTGAAGCCACTGGCTACTGTCTCTGCTGCTGGTTTCTTTGGTAGCCCAACTGTTAATTTACCTGGCTTGCTTAAATTAGAAAATGCCTATGGATCTGACTGTTCTCAGAGGAGAACTCTTCTTCACATCCAGTACTGCTTTGTCTGCTTTAATGCAAGTCTTCAACCCCACATGTCTCTTCTCCCTCTTCTCCCAAACCAGAGTCTGGGAGAAGATCTTCCTACTTTACACAGCAGTAAGAAGTTTTGATCTTCCTACTGCTACACTTTCCGCATCTTCTCATGCAAGGTCAACCAACCCCATGGAGAAGACTCACTGCCGCCTACCCAGACCAGAACCCAAAGCATGACCCAGAAACCTCCTCTCTCATCACTCTAGCTGTTGGTGGCTGGATGCACCACTTCCCATGTCTGGCCCAATTTCTATGTACACAGATAGAGGTACCTTGCTGACTGGAGATATTCAAGGCCTTGGCTGTACATTTCCAATTGGAAGGAGTTACCACTGAGAATAAAGGCCATAGGTAAAGTCAAGACAGATGACTTATCCCATGAATTGCAGGTTCATCAGACATTCATCCAATCTCGTGGTTTTCCTGAATACATAAACCTTTTAGTGTGTTTGAAGGCTGTGGGTACTAGCTCAGGAATGGACACAAGTGTAAAAGAAGATGGACATGGCTGCTATAGCACCTCATAAATCATTACTACAGAATGTTATAAGAGGTGTCCAGGCTCTTTAGTCCACTTCTGACTAGAGATCACAAGCAGTCCTGCATGCTCCTACCTAGAGAGATAAAAAGCCTTTGCAGAGAAAAGCAAGCTACTTTTTTGGAATGTATCTTTAGATTTCTCCCATAAATATAAAAATTTTTTTGACTAAGATTAGCATTTTTGCTTAAGTTGATTTCCTATTACATGAAGACAGGGAAGCAGGAGGAATCAAACCAGAAAACTGCTGAAAACCAAAACACTGTTCTAGGAAGTGTTTTAGCAATTTAGACTCTCACCTCCAGTTCGTCATGAGGGTTCATTGGTTGCTCACTCAGGCTGCACGAGAAAAACAAGTGTATTTTCCCTGTCCTGTTCCTCTTTTGCAGGGCAGCCCTGATCCTGGAGTGCTAAATGCTGATGAAGAAAGTCAGAACAAGTACCAGAAAGAAAATGACAGCTTAAAAGATAAAAAAGGGGTTGTTTCTTTTACATTTTAGGTGATTAGCCTGTGGCTGATGCTGTCTTTCAAAGAAAGGACAGGGAGAATGTAATCTGTCATCCCTGGAAGCCTTGACACCAAGATGGGCTGGCTTTCTGAAGAATATCTCCCAGGGAAAACCCACTTTGAAGCTGACAGCGGTGCTGACAGGAAGGTTGTGAGTGGAGCAGTAGGAGAGAGCAGGAAAGAAACCCACTTATATCTAACAGCCTACCCACCCGTCTACTTGACAAAAATGCCCAAAACTTGTCTCACTTCGTCCAACTGCATCGCTCCCACCGATGATAATGATGGGCAGATGCATGCCTGGTCTGGTGCAAGTCCAAATATAACATATGCAGCAGAAACTGCTAGGTAAAAAAAAAAAAACCACCTTTCTTCAATTTAGCTAATTGGGTCTGTGTTTTGTCTGGAGCTACTGAGTGAGAACATCTCTAATAGTGTTTTCAGTATTGTGGCACCTCCTAGGTGTGACTGTTCTTGAGTCTGCCTCCACAAACTCATTTCTGACATCTTCCTGTATTTCTCCTCATTGATGATATGGAAGCTACTGTACCCTGCGAAGCAACTTCAACTTGGTTTTGGCACTGAATACCCATCCTTCCCCATCCTTTCCCACAAGGCAAATCTTCAGGCAAGACTATCCAAGGCACAAGGAGCAGGAGATTTGAAGCAAGACAGTCTCATCCAGGTCACAGAGGCATTGACAGCAAGGATGCGGAGGTCCTGATCACCACTGGCAATAACAATATGGGCTGCTCACTATGGTAATATTGCACCAAGGCTAAAATGAGGCACCAGGAGCTAAACCATGGAGGGACTCATGACTTACTCTCAGGACCCTTGTAGGTGTTTTAATTTTGCTTTGACAGAGATTTTCACCTTCAGTTTTGTCCATAGGACCCAGAGCAGATGTTTCCCTAAAGAGCCAGCAAGGAAGCCATCACACACTTCTTTCAGAGTCATCACAGCCAAGAGTTACAACTTCAGCCATGTGCAAACAGCACCAGGTGTGAAGTGTCAGGCCTTGTTTTTACTCCCTTTCTCTGGTCACATTGAAAGAAAGCAGTTAACATCAAAACTCTCTTCTTTGCAATCCATACAAAATATACAGCAAATATAGCCAAAAATCCATGGTGGCCATTTTGCCCACTGCAAAAACTGAATTTAGCCAAGGTTCCCTCTTGTATATTTTGGCCTTGACTTTGCCAATAAAACATGAGCAATAGCCAGGAGGAAACAGGGCAGGAAAGGCCTCTTACCCGCTGCAGCACTTGGTCATTGGACCTGCTTCTTAAACAATGTGGGATTTTTGCCATGTGGCTGCCAGCACTAGCCATGTCAGACCTTTGCCTTCCCAGTCAATGGCTTTGGTTGATGTAAGTCATGATGTTTTGCTGAACCTGAGTGACCCAGGAGAGAAAAGACAGGAGGCTTTTTATGCAGGATGGGCTTCTAGCTCCTGTAGAAGGGAAGTGTTCACCCTGCTAGGAAAAAAACAATCCAGGGAGAGGATAAGTTTATTATTAGGCTGTGTAAAAGTTAGCAACAAAATAAAGCCAGTTCCCAATAGCAATCGTTTCTGGCAAAAACCTTAGCCCAAACTGGGCACTAATTTTGGGGGGTGGGAGTTTGTTGTTTTACATCAGTAGAAGGATATAAACATTTGGAAAGTTTTGTTGTAAGAAGCTGGAGAAACTAATTTCATCCTATGCCAATCCCAAGGGTCTCCTTAAAATAGCAACATTACAAAGGCTTCTTTCAGCACTGCATTCCTTCTTGGTTCAATGTACACACATCCATGGATGCAACCTGAAAGAAAACCAAAACAAAACTTAGTTGTCCAGACTGCCTTTGCCTTGATGAGAAAGAAGCCTGGGACCTTATAATAGCCTTCCAACACCCAAACAGGACCTACAAGAAATCTAGAGAGGGACGTTTTACAAGGGCATGTAGCGTCAAGACAAGGGGGAATGGCTTTAAACAGACAGAGGGGAGATTGAGATGAGATGTGAGGAAGAAGTTCTTCCTTGTGAGGGTGGTGAGGCCCTCCACAGGTTGCCCAGAGAAGCTGTGGCTGCCCCATCCCTGGCAGTGTTCAAGGCCAAGTTAGACAGGGCTTGGAGCAACCTGGTCTGGTGGAAGGTGTCCCTGCCAGTGACAGGGGGTTGAAATTGGATGAGCTTAAAGGTCTCTTCCAACCCGAACCATTCTATGATTCTGTGACTGATCTGCTAAGGAGAATGCCCTTAGCATTAGTCACCTGGTGGGAAGACTTTCAAACAGGGATCTCACATATTTGAATGCATCATCCCAAAAAAAATCATGCATCTGGAAATGCAGAATACATAATCTTGCCCTCAAAAGACTGTAGAGAGAGAAAGGACCCTCTTGTAACCAGGCCAGAGAGAATACAATGTTTGGGGATGGTGGTTGTTGAGAAAATTTTTCCTGCGGCACCTGCACAAAAAAACCCCTACAGCAGTAGAGCTGTTTCTTGTCTGACCTTTTATAAATCAGTTTCCAAGAATGTCAAGGCCTAAACCTGCAGGGCCCAATTCTCTGCCCCTCATGAGTTGGCTCCTTTTTATGTACAGAAAAGACTTAAGAGGTTGTTTTAGGGTCATGTGAATGGTAAAGATGCTCACAAGTCCACCTCTGGTGCAGGGTTTACCATGACTTTAGAGGACAACTGTATGACCCACCAGTATAGTCCTGCTCTCCAGCTGTGTCTTGCATTCCTGCTCTACCCAGAGGATAGAGAAGAAGGTGAGGAGTGGAACAGGGTGGCATCCAGGCGATGCCAGGAGACTTCTGTGGACCTGACCTCATTTACAGCAGTGGCAAAAATCTATGAGTGATGCTGAGCTGTGAACTAAGCTTTAATTCTTACAGCTGCATCTGAGAGAGGGATGAAGATGTGGGGCAGTACCTTGTCCGTCTTCACTTGTGCCTTGCTTCAAGTGCCTGGGAGGAGGGTTACAGCTACTGCCTGGGGAAACCCACCTGTAGACCTGGCTGCAGTTCCATCCCTCCAAAGAATAGCTGTCTTTGGATCTAGAGAGCCCTGAGGTGTGAGTTTATTTTGCTTGTAAATAAAGGGAATGCAGAAAAACCTCTCTTGTAGCCTTTGTGACCATGAGAGCAAGATGTGGCCAGAGTAAGATTTCTCTGCCATGCTTCTTGGACAAGCTTTAAACTGAAAAATTTCCTCTTGTGCAGCTTCAGCACTTAGGTAGTAATCTGCCTTTAATCATTAAATTAATAAATACCAGCCCTGAAGCATCCCCAGTCCAGTCCCATACTCTACACATGAGGGACCAGATAGAGACAGGGGACCAAAATCTGGATGTAGATATTCCCTAAAACTTATCACCACCTCCTCCTCCTGGTAGCAGCGGGAGGTGAGGACATTTTAGTATACAAGGTATTTTCCTGCTTCTCCTGCCTCTTCAAGAGAAAAAAAACAGCAAGGGAGCTGCGATGGGGCCCCTGAAACTTTGCAGTGGATTTTTTTTTTCCTCCTTCTCAGAATGACTGTAGAGCCCTGAGTACATATTTGCTCAGTCCACCCCACACTTAAGCACACAGAAAGCTCCCCTGGGGATAGGGGCTGTCCTCCCATTCTGTCCCCCAAGTTGGGCACACTGGGCTGACATGAGCCATACCCATACCCAGGAAACAAACCCCACAAGAGCTGGAAATACTTGCCTGGAGATTCCCCAAGGAATCCCTCCCAAACCACTACACACACACACACCCCTCCCCACACCTTCTTCAGCCCCTCTCCCCAGTATGTATCTTTGTAATATATTCCATGCTGCAAAAGCTTGAAAAACATATTTGGGAGATATGAATGGGGTGGGGTGAGAATGGCTTTATTGCTTTTAAATCTCCCTTCTTCAGCATCCCCCTCCCCATCTCCTCCTTTCACATCTCTCCCTTTCCCCTTTCACTCCTTTCTCTATCCCCGTCTCCCCTGCCCTTCCCTACATCCTCTCCCTAACTAGAGGCCCGTGTCCCTGACAGCCAGAGGGAAGGGGATGAGACAGGAATGGGCCGGGGTGGGATAGGTGGGAAGGATGCAGGACTGACCCCGTGCTTCCCAGTCCTGGAACCACCAACCAATGGGGGCCCGGCCGAGGGGGGTTTTACACCGGCCCCGCTCCTCCCGCAACCAGGGAGACCCGCCGGGGCTGGCGGGGAGAGGCAGAGGAGGAGGAGGAGGAGGAAGAGGTGGAGGAAAAGATTGCATCAAGAGCAGAACTTCCCTCCCCGTCACCCCCTCCTCCC
>NDXB01003307.1:16662-35134 GCA_002631895.1 Agapornis roseicollis | reverse complement strand
TATTTCTATGGTACAGAAATTTTTTTTTCTTTTTCTTTTTTTTTTTTCCTTTTCCTTTTTTTTTTTTTTTTTTTCTGAAGTTCATAGCACTGGTGTAAAGTAAATGAACAGAAAGAAACTTTTACAGAACACATTGAAGTCACAGAACATTCATCACGATTTCATTTCACTGTAAGCAACTATTAAAATTAAGCCATACATCAGAAGCTTATGTGCTCAAGTTCAAATGACTTTTCAACTATATTAAGAAGAAAATGTTCTGGATATATTTGAATGGGTCTAGATGTTTTTCCTCATTAAAATGAATTTTAAAATAAATCCATTGTTATGTCAAGACATCTAGGAATGAATATAAATTGTACAATGTTTATTTGTATTTCATACACTTCAGCCAGTATTGCTGTTTAAATATAAAAAGAGAGAATTAATTTAATATCTTTTTTTTCTTCTCTCACATTCCCTTTATGCATCTTATAATTATCTTGCAATTGTTTCTCATAAAAACAAAACAGAACTGAGCACAAATTGCATTCTGTAACATTAGAAATGAACTTTAATTATGTCAGAACTGCTAAGGACTGTGTTTTTATAGCATGGTAAAAAAATCAAATTAGGCCTTGTACTAACTCACAGATCTCTTATGACTGCATGGTCTTTATTGTCTGACAATTAAAAGAAATGCAGACACGTATTAACTTTAAATACCTCTGTTATCAAAAGCAGCACTATGCATAATGTTAAATGCTTTGAGTAAAGAGGCATACTATTAATGTTGCTTTCGTTGAACTGAAAAAGTCATGCTTCAAAAAGGCCAACTATTCCAGTGTTTCAGTAAGATAGAAAATTCCAGCTGTGTTGCAAGTTTATACAAGGTACTAATGAAGGTATGATTTGTCTGATCTGATACATTTTGTTTTTTTGTTTTGTAATTGCAATAGCTATCCCATTTGAAGCAAACCATTCTTCATTTCTCCAGTCTTTTCTGGAATCATGTATCTACATTGTAATCCTGCAACTTGTATAGATGGATGAAAATCACAGTAGCCTGCAGGAGATAAAGGTCAAAATGAAACAGATTTTCGTGGCCTAGATTCAGCTATAATCCATGGTCTCATGTGGCACAAGAAAATAATGATCAGAAATGCTTTGCTAGTTTGAGCAATTCAGCTGTTGATACAAATTAATAGCTGTTAAAAAGAAGACACTTCTTGGTCGAGGCAAAATAGTATTCTCTGTAATCTGTCCTTGGTATTAACTTTGGAAGTGGAATATATGAACAAGAACATAAAAGGAGATATAAAATGAACAGCTGTAAATACTATCAGAGTCTGCTACTGTCCAGCCTCTGTAAATAAATTAGAAAAACCCCAAGTTTTTGCATCCCTGCAGGAGATATGGTTGCTCATGATTTAAGTTAAGACCACAAGTTAAAGGTCTGAAATACCTTTTTGCTATACTTTTTTTCAACTTGTTGAAGAGTTAAGCCAGCATCATCTTACAAAACAAGGAGACTAATTATGAACGAGGGGGGCCTTAAGCATGTTGATGTTATAGAAACACATACTAATTTCTTATAATATTTTTTACTCAATTTCCTTATCTCATTGCTCCTAGTCGAAAGAGAGAGAGAGATTGGAAGTGTAAGCTAGAGAATGGGAAAAAGAAGAACTGTGAAATTTTACTGCTTAATTATATCTCTTTACTTTAGCAACATGTTGACCAAGAAGAATCAGGCTGTTGAGCTAATATTCTAGTTAGGTATTTTTTTCTCTTTCTCATGGTTTATTTGCTGGCAGCTTTCTGTGGCACTGGGCTCTGAGAATATGTGAAGCAGGAGAAGAATAACTCTTTGAGAGGTGCTTTTACTGTAAAATGAAATTGCCTCGAAATCACATTAAATCTTTGTCTGATGTTTCTCTTCACAACCTGAGCATAATCATTTCTAACAATATCAAAATAGATTTTAATTAGGTGAAACAAAATGATTCTGCATCATCACCACCACAAACTAACCAACCAAAAAAACTCCACCCACAACTTCCTCCACCCCCACAAAATTCTCACTTTAATACTTATTCAATTTATCATTTAAATAGAATGGTAGAATGATATTCACCTATATTGTGATTGTACACGAATTGACTTTGTTTGCTATCTTCTGCTTTTAAAAAAAACAAACCACAAATGTTTGTAAATGGTGTTCACAATGAGAGCCGGAGACCTTAACAGTTATTATGTCCACCCAAGCATTACCCAGGATTTCTTTTTATTTTCTGACAACTTTTGTTCTCCCTTTCCTCATTCTAGGCTTTTCCACAGTTATAGGCCTGAAAAACCTCTCTCCAGCAGATGTCAGAAGCTGATAGGTTTTCATAGAATGGTTTGGTTTGGAAGTGACCTTAAAGATCATTTGCTTCTAAACCCCCTTGCCGTTTACACCTCCCGCTAGACCAGGTTGCTCTAAGTCCCATCCAGACAGCCCTTCAACATTTCTGGAACACAGATCTCTTGTAAGCTTACATCCTTAAGGATTGTAAGATTGCAAGTAAACTAGCAATCTCAAAATAAATATTAATTAATAGTATTCAGCAGTCAAGAACAGAAGGAAAAGTAACATTTACCTCCTCTCTTCTGGCTGTAGTTTTCAGGTATATTTTATTTTAGAATCATATGATCTTAGAATGGTTAGGGTTGGAAAGGACCTATAGATCATCTACTTCCAACACCCCTGCCATGGGCAGGAACACCTCCCAGTAGAGTGTACGGATTGCCTGCAGTTCTCAGCACTTCTTCATATGTATGCCTTCCTGAATTTTCTTACCATTTACACACAGAAATAAATTGTCAAATGCCTATATGGCCAGTCTCTGCCATTTGGATGAGTCTCTTCCCTTTTTATTCCTCTCTTCATCTCTGGGTTTCATTTCTCTTCTTGTACTTACTTGTCCAAGAAGACAAAATGATCATGCAATGGTTGCACCTGTATAAGCTTTTGCTTTCTCCTAAGAACTTTGTTTTTTCTCCTAAGAAACCTGATGAGACACTTACATCCAACAAAAGGTCTTGACAAAGAAAGAACAGAGCATGTTACTACTTCTAATCTGAGAAAGAGAAGCCAGTGTTCTGTCAGGCAACAAAAGGCTTTACTAGATTACTTTTTTAAAAAATGTATTTTTAGCTTTTGGAGTATATATGATGTAACAAAAATACTGCTTGTTCTTTATTTTCTCTAGTAAATGACTACAAAGAAGCCCTTTCTAATTAGATTCATGCTGCTTGAAACACAACAGGGTTTTTTTTTATTTAAATGCTATGATACCAAATAAATAAGAGTGATAATTTTCTTTTTTTTTCAGAATACATAGACTATACTTTGCTTACAAATAAATACATGCTACACTGTATTAGTACTTTAAAAGGAAAAAGAGCTAGACTTAGCTACTTCAGCACTGACAAGACTGTCTACACTAAACTGCTGCATATACTCTGACATGTTTTGATATGGCTGATAAATTCTTTCCGAGGCAATACAAAGGTGAGGTTCTCTTTTCTTTTTTTTAATAACAGTTTGAATGTACTTGTACTGATTCTCAGATGTTACTGTCTTTGAGCTGATACTTCAGCAAACTTAGCTAGTCATTTGAGTATAGTTTACTGTTTAACTGCCCAGTCATTATTGTATATTATAGCAGTAAATTTGAAGCTGAAATTTTAGCATTTGTTTTAGAAGGACACATGTGAAGGTGTATAAAATAGTCTAAAAAAATTGCATCAACCTAGTAGCTAAAAAACTTCTATATATATAAGTCTTGAGATAGAGATTGTACAGATAAAGCTAGCAGTGTGGCACATACTGTCTTCTAGAAACTGGGCAAGTTTCTTTCTGAAAGACTCATGACACAACAGAATAATTAACAATGATTAAGCTGTATTTTTGTTAATACTGAAAAATGATCAGTTAAAAATGGAATACTCAGGTTCACAATCTAAATAACAAAACTAACCTTCCTTAAAGAAACATGAATTGTAGGCTTGATATGTATAACTTCTAAACATTTAATTCCACAAATAAACCTCATTTTTCTCTTCTTGTTGCCAGTGAATCAAAATCAAACATTTCTATAACTTTGTTTAAGTTTGGATTAGAGGAAGCACATTAACTACCAGATAATGAAATGTCACTTCAAATTCTTCACGTGTGCTCAAGTTTGTTTCTCTCCAATGCCAGTGAATTGTAGTGAGATACATTTCATCAGATTCATTATCAGTTTATTACTGGGATCTAGATTAGGATTATTCAAGTGTAGTCTCTGAAAAAGTTTGATTTGAAATTCTAATTGCTTACAGTTAAACTTGATGATCTTAGGGGTGTTTTCCAACCTAAAATATTCTATGATTCTATTCTGTGATTTAGGTGGTGTGAATACAAGAACAGAAACATCCCAACAAGTGACACATAGTCTAAATTTTACTTAATCAGCAGGATCATAGAATCATAGAATAGTTAGGGTTGGAAAGGACCTTAAGATCATTTATTTCCAACCCACCTGCCATGGGGAGGGATGCCTCACCCTAGACCATATCGATGTGTATAGTGGGTGGAGCAATTCTAACTTCCAGATTTCTATTCTGCTACATATGCACAATTCACACCAATCAGGGTCCCAATCCCTCCAAATCCAGTTTGGACCAGCAACATGGACCCAGACAAGCAGGATGCTCATTGACTGGAGGTGTAAGTTCCTCGTAATCACAGAATCACAGAATCCTAAGGGTTGGAAGGGACCTCGAAAGATCATCTAGTCCAACCCCCTGCAAGAGCAGGGTAGCCTAGATTATATCACACAGGAACTTGTCCAGGCAGGCCTTGAATATCTCCAATGTAGGAGACTCCACAACTCCCCTGGTCAACCTGTTCCAGTGCTCTGTCACTCTCACAGTAAAGAAGTTTTTCCTGATATTCACATGGTACCTCCTATGCTCCAGTTTACACCCATTAACCCTTGTTCTGTCACTGGACATCACTGAAAATAACTTAGCTCCATCATCCTGACACTCACCCTTTACATATTTGTAAACATTGATGAGGTCACCCCTCAGTCTCCTCTTCTCCAAGCTAAAGAGACCCAGCTCTCTCAGCCTCTCCTCAGAAGGGAGATGTTCCACTCCCTCAATCATCTTTGTGGCTCTGCGCTGGACTCTTTCAAGCAATTCCCTGTCCTTCTTGAACTGAGGGGCCCAGAACTGGACACAATATTCCAGATGCAGCCTCACCAAGGCAGAGTAGAGGGGGAGGAGAACCTCTCTTGACCTACTAACCACACCCTTTCTAATGCACCCTAGGATGCCATTGGCCTTCTTGGCCACAAGGGCACATTGCTGGCTCATGGTCATTCTCCCGTCCCCAGGTCCATTTCCCCTTTACTAGTTTCCAGCAGGTCAAGCCCCAACCTGTACTGGTCCATGGGGTTGTTCTTCCCCAGATGCAAGACTCTACACTTGCCCTTATTGAATTTCATCAAGTTTCTCCCCTCCCAACTCTCCAGCCTGTCCAGGTCTCGCTGAATGGCGACGCAGCCTTCTGGTGTGTCAGCCACTCCTCCCAGTTTAGTATCATCAGCGAACTTGCTGAGGGTACACTCAGTTCCCTCATCCAGGTCACTGATGAAAATATTAAACAGCACTGGTCCCAGCACCGATCCCTGAGGGACTCCACTAGTCACAAACCTCCAGCTAGATTCTGACCCACTGACCACAAATGAACTGATCTATCAGAATGGTGCTGCCCTGGGCTTAGTTCTCTACATGGAACTGGGCAACTGTGGTTGTGGTCCCTTCCACTCCCCAGGTGTTGTTGTTTTCTTACTGACATATGCCAAAATTGTCAACAAAAGCCACCAGTGGCCTCTAATCACATAGCCCCAGGCCAGCATCTTCAATTTTTCCCATATGCACTGGTAATTAGTGATTGTCATAAAGTTTCTGTCATCTTCTGGTTCCATCCTCCAGTCATACACCTCCGTAAAAAAAAGTAATTTCTTGCTGCTTTGTTTTTCTATAAGTTACAAGATAAATACAGAAAAACTGAGTGAGGTAAGATCTCACTTAACTGAGCACAACTGTTTGACTAGGCCTTACCCAGTGACAAGGCCCCAGAATTTTAATCTGGATAATTTTGAAGTGAGTCTTAGTGTGAAAAGTTCCTGCAGAAGTTCTACAGCTTTGTTGTTCCTTTACGCCATAAGACTTTCATTTTTATTTTTTATTTATTGATGCAATAATAACAGGGATTTTAGGATTCAACATACATTTACTACTTTTAATTGAGAAAGTGTGACTAAATAATACTTACATAAGATTTTTTTTTTTTTGTCCCCTAGGACCTTTGGGTTTCAAAGTCCTTAAAAAGAAGGAACTTCAGTTTTATTTGGGAATTTGGTGAACACTGACTAAAATCAGTTCTGTACTCTGTTTCAAGAAATACATAAGCACCTGCCATGTTTAGAACAGTACCCCAAGCATTTTCCTTTAGATACACTAGAGTGTGTATTTGTGCATATTTATACATAGAACACAGCAGAAAGCATCGCAAGCCATATCAAATAACATACTATTTTTTCATTCAAATATTAAATGTTGGGAAATTTAAAAAAAAGCATGACAGGAAGAGTGCAAGATACTGCAAGGTGAAACTACTGGTCATACTTAATTTTGCCTGTTTAGAAACTTTAAGTAGGCAGTGATAAGTTACTTTGGTACACTTATTGCACAGAAAATAAAATGGAAAAAGAAAAGAAATACTTTGAACCCACTTGGTACAACGCCTTGAAGGTTTGTCTGGATGTGAACTGTTCATTCCATTTTTCTATTATGTGGCTACCATTTTTAATGTACAGCAATATCCATAAAGATACCACCATGCATCCATGCATGTATAGTATGTATACATGTGTGCACACATCACTTTTCCAAAGAAATCATGCCACCATTATAAACTGTGGCTTGACATTAAGCAAATTGCTCTCTGTGACATTATATCCTCAGGGATGGCTTCCCTTGCAAGAAGGGTTCTGTTAACTTTTTGCCAATGTGGTGTCTATCCTATTGACTTGCTGGAAGTCGAAATGACAGTAAAAGAATATGATCAGTGATCTCAGTAACCTGTAGTATCATAATATCAAAGTACCTGACTTTTGAATCTATACTTATTGTTTTCCTAATAAACTAGACGAAGCATGATTTCCGTAAGCAAACCACTTTACTGTTTTAGGTTGTGTAGATACTACAGTATACTATGCTTTGCTACGGTCTGCTATGTTATGCTGTGCTATGCTATAACATATTCTACCATACCATACCATTCCATACATCACAAAGTTCTGACGAATTAAAAATAACGTCCAAGATTATTTTTATTTTTTTTTTCCCCAGGGGAATAGTGTGAGGATGTAGTGAAATCACCCTGAATTCTCTGGACAGCAGAAACATCAAAGCAATGAACCACAAGTTTCTGATAGCCATATCCCTTATTTTAGTTATCTGTGTATTTAGTCAGAACTTAAAGAGCTGCGGGTCAGGAAGTCAATGCCCTACAGGTTTTCTTTGGTAGCTGAAATTGTAAGCATCACTACCTTTTCAAAGGAGCTCCAATAATGGCAATCAACCTTGGGCATCCAGAACTGCATGTTAATTTCCCAGGACTGATATATGTTGCAGTAAATTCTCAGTGATTTACTGCTTATTTTAAAGAAAAAAGCCCACAAATATGTTAACTCTTCAAGAGTGTTCGATGAATAAATATAAGTAAATTTAAGAGAAAACATTTCCAGCATCTCAGCAATTCAATACAGAAACATAATGAACTTTCCAGTCATACAGAAGAATAATGAATTTCATAGTCACAGTGCAATGATCAGAGATCAGAGATTGAGATGGTGGAAATGAAAATAAAGGAATCACTTAAAGAGGCTTGATAGAGTCAGGGTAATCTAGGTATTACATATAATGACATGGCAGAACACACCAATATTTAAATTCTGAAGCCCTTGCATTGTGTAAAGTTGCTTTCTGCACAATCCGTGCAGTTTCCCTGTTGGTACAGGTGTGTTTACAAGATACACAAAGACTTCAAAAACTCCTGAAGGACTTCAATATGCCTTATAATCTTTTATTCATGTATATAAAGGAAGGAGGTGAAAATGTACTTGAGGTGTACACATAAACAGTTCAAATGTTTGTGGTTTCTTAATTGTTGAAGATGACTCTATTACTAAACTAAGTAGATTCTGGTAGGTTATCATTTATTTTCCATATATTTTACTAAAGCTTAACACATTTATTATGATATGTTTATCAAAATTTCAGTAATAAACATGTCATATTTTAGCTGAGAACAGGGACTTTGTAAGAAAATTAAAAGCAATGTTGCAGTAAATTAGTACAGAAAATGTTGTGAAAAATTAATTCAATCGAAACTAAGTGGAAAAGAAAACAGTGCTGAATATTACAAGATTGTTTCTCTGTTCCTGACAGCTTTGCTGATCATTTATCTTTGTATTTTCATTCTTTAATAGCTTGATGTTCAGTTTCATTAGAGCTGAATTAGTTGTCTTCTGCTCTGTTTTACACTCATCACTATTTATCCAAAGATCAATAAATTCCTCTTAGTGCGAATCTGAGTATCAGAATATCAAGTTTATAGAAAGACAAATTTTGAAATTGTAACTCGTATTTCTTCTCATCCAAACTTATAGAGCTATTAACTGATCCAGTATTGACCTTGAGACAAAAATATACAATTCATGCTTGTAAAAATAGTTAGCCCACATAAAAATGCAAATTAGATAAAGATGTATATATTCAATCATTTTTTTTTCAGTTACAAACCTAACAATTAGCATAAACAATAACTGAGTCACAAATAGAGGCCATGGTTATGAAATTCAACACAATTACATGAAGTAATATACACTCTTTCAAAAAGGTTCAGAGCTATGTTATCTCATTTTGAGCTCTTGGACTTAGCTGAAGTATAGAATTCTAGCTAAGGTGGCAGGCTGCTGCTATTTGTCTAACTCACATCCAAATACCTTAGAGAAGACAAAACAAGTATCACACAAACACTAGAAAACTGAAAAATTCCTTTGCTTTCTTTGACATTGTAGATTCCTCAAAGAATCATAGAATTGGCGATGGTTCAAGAGGAAATCTGGAGATCTGTATCACAGAATCATTTGGGTTGGAAGGGACCTTTAAAGGTCATCTAATCCAAATCTGCTGCAGTGAGCAGGGTCATATTCAGCTAAATCAGGTTGTTTAAAGTCCTGTCCAGCCTGGCCTTGAATGCTTCCAGGGATGAGGTATCTACAATCTCTCTGGACAACCTGTTCCAGTGTTTCATTGCTTACATCACAAAACAAAGTCTTCCTTCTGTCTAATTTGGATCTACCCTCTTTTAGTTTAAAACCATTGCTGCTTCTTCTATTTTTATAGGCCCTACTAAAAAGTATGTCCCCATCTTTCTTGTAAGCTCCATTTAAGTATTGAAAGGCTACAACAAGGTCTCCCTCTTTTAGCTTTCTCTTCTGAAGCTAAACCACCTCAACTCCCCCAGCCTTTCCTTGTAGGAGAGGTGTTCCATCTCTCTGATCATTGTTGTGGCACCTGCTGCTGTGGCACAGTACATATTTGTCTTTACCTGCCCCAACAGGTCCATATCTTGTACTGAGGACTCCAGGGATGGATGCAGGTAGGGTCTTAGCAGAGCAGAATAGAGGAGCAGAATCACCTTTCTCAACCTGCTGGCCACAGTCCTTTGCATGCAGCATGAAATTTCTTGGGCAGCTCATGTCCAGGTTTTCAACCCCCAGGTCCTTCTCTGCAGGGCTGCTTTCAATCCCAGTCAATACTAGCCTGCAGGGCCTTGCGCTTGGCCTTGTTGAACCTCATGATGTTTTACACCAGCCCATTTCTTGAGCTTGTCCAGGTCCTTATGGATGTCATCCAGTCCTTCAGGGTTGTCATCCACAAACTTGCTGAAGGTGCACTCAATCCTCATGTCTATGTTATTGATGAAGATACTAAACAGTACTAGTCCCAACATGGACCCCTGAGAGACATCACTGGTCATTAATTTCAATTCAAACATTGAGCTCTTGATCACTATGTTGTGGATGTGACCTTCTAGCCAATTCCTCACCCATGAAAGTGCCAATGAATTAAATCCATATATCTGCAATGTAGAGAGAAGGATGTTGCAAGGAGACCATGTCAGATAGGTAACATTCATCGCTCTTCCCTTGTCCATTGATATAGTCACTTCACCATAAGCCACTAGGTTGGTCAGGCAGGACTTGCCTGGAACCAAAATAGGGATATCTCTTGTACATCTGATGAGCCATGATCCTTGTAGTTATGTCTTGAAAATTTGCAGTGTTTGTTGGCTTTTGTTATGTTTCTACTAGGAAGAGTTTTGCTTTGTTGTTTTTATAAGTGACCTTCAAATGCTGCAGACAGTAGTGACACTCAGCTGCTTCTTTTTCAGACTAAGCAAGACCAGCTCCTCCAGTGACTCTTTGTAAGTTCTCTAGGCCCTCTATCAGTGTAATACAAATTTATCTGACTAACAAATTGGGTATTATAAAAATTACAGTTACACCACACTAAGATAACCTTTAAATTTGTGACCTGCCTTTCACAAACAATCTTCCAAACAGTTGAAGCTGTGCATTTGTTAGAATTACATGTACCAGTTAGCTGACATCATGCAGTATTTGTCAGGCCAAGATTCATCATACTTACACACTTAGGTGGAGTCTTGTTACCTCTATATGTAGTTAACTGATATATATTTTTAACCTATAGATAGGTCTCCAGTGAATGTTTTGGGCATTTGGTGACATGAATCTAAACTTTCTATTTCTTTTACTGACTGGAGATAATTACGCTTTTCGTGTAGATTGGACATTCAGTAGCTAAAATCAAACAGAAGGCAGACTGACATCATTATTGAAATGTCTTAATACAGAGTAACACACAGTATTTTAATATACACAAAAACGCATTGGATGAGAAAAGGGAAGAATAATTCCTGGAACTGATTTCTAATTACAATCAAAAAAGAGCAATTATCTCAGGGCTTGAGATATTAACTAAATTTTTATTTCTTCTTAAAATAAAGGTGGTATAGTAAACAAGAAGAGAAAAAACATATTCATGCTGCTGTAATCTCAGATAGGTAGAACTGTGTTTACGTATTCTATATTAAAAAATTATAGATTTAACAGAAAAAAAAAGTAGTAACATGGAACTCAGAAGCCACACCCGCTTAAAAGTGCCTGTATATAATTTTCCTTTTTAGTCCATTTTATAAACCTGTTCTTCTACTTGCCCTTTCCCAGAGGGATTTCATAGAATCACAGAACAGTTACAGTTGTAAAGGACCTTAAGATAATCTAGTTCCAACCCCCCTGCCATAAGCAGGGACACCTCACGCTAGACTATGCCACCCAAGGCTTCGTCCAACCTGACCTTGAATACCATCAGGGATGGAGCACTCACAACCTCCCTGGGCAACCCATTCCAGCATCTCACCACCCTAACAGGAAAGTATTTTTTTCTTATCCAATCTAAACCTTCTCTTCTCCAGGTTAAACAGTCCCAACTTTCTCAGCCTGTCTTTGTATGGAAGATGCCCCAGTCCCCTGATCATCCTCATGGCCCTCCTCTGGACTTGTTCCAATAGCTCCATGTCCTTTTTATGTTGAGGACACCAGAACTGCACACAGTATTCCAGGCAAGGTCTCATGAGAGCAGAGGGGCAGGATCACCTCCTTCAACCTGCTGGTCACACTCCTTTTGATGCAGCTCAGGATACGGTTGGCTTTCTGGGCTGCAAGCGCACACTTTATTTTTCTTAAGTTTTTTTTCACTAAATCTTAGTTTACTCTCTCTGTAGCATGTGGCTTGTAGGATGATGCTAAGTTAGCCTTCCTAAAAACTGAAGGTTTTATTGTCAGCTTGATTAGTGGACTTGGGTTTTTTTTGGTTGGTTTTTTTTTTTGTTTGTTTGTTTGTTTGGCTTTTTTTGGTTTGTTTTTGGTTTTGTTTTTTCTTTTTTTCTGGTTTTGGTTTTAATTATGTGCAGTAAATAGGTGATGATAATTCATACTCCAAAACCTAGAATCATGGGGAATGTTTACAAAAGATGGATAGGATCACCTGTTGCTTTAACGGTGTGTAGCATAACTAGGTAGAAACTGAAGGGTCTCAAATGTCTCAAAGTGCATAAGAAGCTTTTCAGCTGTAGTGGGGTTACTTCAGATCCAAGTTCTATCATTTGTCTTTAGTATCTAATCTAAGTTCATTTTCTTTCTACAATTTGTGAGAAGAAGTCAAAACCTGCAAAGATGATTCATCCTGATTATGTCCAACGTCTTAGGAAAGGACAAATAGATATTAACAGCAAGCTTAAATTAGATACTCTTTGTTGGATGACCAATATTAGATGAGATTCATCTCTCCTTCAGTCTGTGGTGGTTCAGTGAGGAAGGCAAGAAGAAAGCACTGATTTGCAGTTTCTAATTAAATGTTTCTGTAGATAAACCAGAATAGGTCTTCCACTTGCTTAAGAACAATAATATTAAAAATAAATAACCCCAATGAATCAACAACAAAACCCAACTCTATGGTACCTATTGAAACAGAAGCTGAATAGGGGTTTTGGGATCAAATTTAAGTGTCTGATTTCCTTTTTCTTTCCAGTTCTAATAATGACTTTATTAATCCCTTGTAAAATTCCACCCTCTCCCTTAAAACATTTTATCAGATGAAGTTATTGTTCATTAGTTTCAAACTAACTTAATTCCCTTTATCATCCTTTGAACACCAATTTCTGCTTAGAGGTTAGAAGATAATTTTATAACAAAGCAATGACTAAGTGCTTCCAATGTACTTTTATGTCTTGATGCATTTCAAAAATTTCCAGTGTTAACATAACAAAGAGAAAGTTGAACACAAAAGGACAGAAAGGGAAAAAATGAGATTTGTCAAACAACAGGCAGAATCTTTTATCCTGAAAAGTTCAAGTATATTTACAAAAGTGATTTTACCTCTGTGTCTATTTCTTCCCTACTGTCAGGCTCGCAATTTGGCTTCAGATGTGCCATTGTCATTTTTCAGCAGAAAAAATCTAGCAGAAGCAGGACAATAAAAAGGGGAAAGAAAAAGAGAGGTCAAGAAAATTCAAGGAAACTGGTTTCTTTTATGTCTCGGACAAGTTTGAAACATGCTTTTTATACTAGGTGATAGGCAGAGGCCCATTTTCTGCAAATGGCCATGTCCTTTTAATAGCAGAAGCTCAATGAACAAAATACACATCTTGCTTTTATTCTGCTGTGATATTTTCAGCTAAGTAACAAATAATTTCCATTCTTTCTACAGGGAACATCATGGCATCAAAAATCTTCAAATATCCTTTCACAGATACTGCACATATATTTTATATGCTATGCTTTATTCAGTCTTATAAAACTGGCAACTTTTCATTGGTATAATGGAGGTTCTTAAGTATGTTGTAATGAATTCCAGACTAGTTTAATGTAAGCTGTCATGGCTTAAACTCAGTCAGCCACACAGTTCGCTCTCTCACTCCGCTCTCACTCCGCTCCAACCTTTCCTCCCCCTCTCTCCTGGTGGGCTGGGGAAAGAATGTAACTCCCACAGCTTGAGATAAGAGCAGTCCAGTAACTGAGGTATAACACAAAACCACTACTGCTACCATCAATAATCATAGAATCAGAGATTCATAGAATAGTTAGGGTTGGAAAAGACCTTAAGATCATCTGGTTCCAACCAAGCAGGGATACCCCACACTAAACCATACCACCCAAGGCTTTGTCCAACCTGGCCTTAAACACTGCCAGGGATGAAGCACTCACAACTTCCTTNTTCGCTCTCTCACTCCGCTCTCACTCCGCTCCAACCTTTCCTCCCCCTCTCTCCTGGTGGGCTGGGGAAAGAATGTAACTCCCACAGCTTGAGATAAGAGCAGTCCAGTAACTGAGGTATAACACAAAACCACTACTGCTACCATCAATAATCATAGAATCAGAGATTCATAGAATAGTTAGGGTTGGAAAAGACCTTAAGATCATCTAGTTCCAACCAAGCAGGGATACCCCACACTAAACCATACCACCCAAGGCTTTGTTCAACCTGGCCTTAAACACTGCCAGGGATGAAGCACTCACAGCTTCCTTGGGCAAACCATTCCAGTGCCTCCCCACCCTAACAGTAAAGAACTTCTTCCTTATATATAACCTAAACTTCCCCTGTTTAAGTTTGAACCTATTACTCATTAATAATGATAAAGGAAATATCAAAGGAAGCAAATACAAACACACACCACCCACTGACCGATACCTAGCCTGACCCAGCCCAACCAAGCAATGAACTAGAGCTTCCAGGTAACTGCCCCGCAGTTTATTCCCTGGGCATGACTTGCTGTGCTATGGAATACCTCTTTGGTTAGCTTGGGTCAGGTGTCCTGTTTCTGCTTCCTCCCAGCTTCTTTTCCTCCCTGGCAGAGCATGAGACTCTGAAAGTCCTCGGTCAGAGTAAACACTACAGAGCAGCAACTAAAAACATTGGTGTTATCAGCACTGTTCCCAGGATGAAAGTCAAAACCACAGCACTGCACCAACTACTAAGATGGAGAAAAATGACTGCTGCTGCTGAACCCAGGACAAAGCCTTACTTTAATGCAAATATAGGGAAACACAGTAATGATGTGTTGGGTTTTTTCAGATTTTACACTGGCATAGCAGGGATTCTACACTTGTTTGTTACTCAGGATACTTCCTCTCTTAATCCAGTTGTCTATCCAGAGGTATGTATCAGCAGCTGAAGTACTTACAGTACTCTAGACATCTGTAATTGACAGATCTGACACATGATCCAAATGAGATCTGTTCTTTTCTGGAGAGTGGCTTGTAGTGCATGTGAGATACCCTAAGGTACACTGATAAGGTATCACAGCTTGATTTTTCATGAAGGCAATTGAATAATCATAGCTCATTGATGTGATGTGGTTTTGAGATGTTCTGCATCAATTTTAATAAGGATATTTTCTTAGAAAAGTTATTTTGAAAATATTATTTTGTTAATGCTGTGAAAGCATATGTCATATTCATTAGGAGTATAAAGAATAGAAGAAAATAATTAGATAAAACTAATACAATATATCATGGATATGGGTATGAGAGGTCACAAGCTGCATGTTAGTTCTGGAGCAGATAATTCTTCCTGTAGTAATTAAAGTCTCTGCAGGACATATGTATAAAAATGTATTTTTCTTTTATCACTATAATCTCAAAATAAACATATGCTAACCATCTTAGTTGTTAAAAATATTCAGAATATGTAAGCCATTTTCCTTTAAAATTCTGGATGTCACATTGAAATTTTCCTTTTTAGAGATAATATATAGCAAACCACATCCATAGCCCTGATTCCAGAAACAGGTTTAAACTGCACATTTTTCAATATATCTCCGAACTGATGATTCAGTTTATTTCTTATCATGCTTTCCATTATAGACATCATTTTTTAAAGGATTTTAAACATCAGGATAAAAATCTTTACAGAGTTAAAATGTAATATATTTTTTTATCTTGGAAAAAAGTGTGATTTTTTTAAGAAAAGTGTTTTGGGTTTTATGGAAAAACCTTCACAGCATGCATATAACTTTATATTTTATTGTTGAATCTTTGGTAAAATAAACTTTATTAATTTCATTTATATGTGCTACAATAGTGCCTCAATCATATTTTATACTGTAGGTAGAAGAACTACTACACATAACAGTAATAATATGAGGGATTCAGTTATCTAAGAAACTCAGTTAGGCGAAACAAGCAAACACTTCCAGACACAAAATTAAATTAATAAAACTGAAAGGAGAAAAGTTAAGACTAGTGAAAAAGAAAAAAGGCAATGAAATTGGGGCTCATTTACTAGTAGAAAAATAGGCAATCTTACAATGTGATTCACCCTGCCTGCTTTAAATACCCACTAAAGGATCCCAGTGTAAATGTGCCTATTTCTCTCCAGTAGCTATATAGGTAATGTAGGCTGACTAGGTCTGATACTGATAATATACTGTGAACATCGGAATTTGGCAGATGCTTTCAAATTAATCTAAATTTTGAAGCATTCAAGGCATATAAGAGAGTTCAAGTCATATGTCTTGTTACACTATCACACCCACACTTGAACCTTGATCCCACAAATCATATATTGTGTTTCTTCACATTCTTATTGTTATTAGTACATATTTTTGAACACTGTTTGAAGTGCCATCAGTATGAAAGTGCTCTGTAATTTGCTTATAATTAAAAAAACTAATACTCAGATTTAACAGACTAAGCATTCTATCACCATTCTCTTGGAAAACTTGAGTAAGAAAAGTTTTTGTGTTGGACAAATGGTCTCCACATAAAACTGTAATAGTCAGAGAACAATTCCAGATTTCTTTTTCTTCAGCAGCTTCATAGATGGGACACTCTCAGAGTAGATCCTTGTGTTTGTTCTGAATATGAAGTGTGTAGAGGAGACTGATGTGTGCTACTGAATATTGCTCAAGACCCTAGTCAGATATACCCATGTAGTTAAGCACTTTTTCTTGACTGACTGTCATGGTTTAAACCCAGCCACACAGCTTGTTCACTCACTCAACCCCCCTTNCCATGTAGTTAAGCACTTTTTCTTGACTGACTGTCATGGTTTAAACCCAGCCACACAGCTCGTTCACTCACTCAACCCCCCTTTCTTGCCCTCCCCTGCTTCCAGAGGGATGGAGAGGAGAATCAAAAGAATGCAATTCCCACAGGTTGAGATAAGAACAGTTTAGTAACTAAGGTATAACGCAAATCACTACTGCTACCACCAATAATAATAACGATAAAGGAAATAACAAGGGAAAAGTATACAGCATCTCACCAACCACTGACAGATAACTCATGACACCCTACCAACCACCAACCGAATCCCTCCTCCAACACCCCAGAGAGAACTAGACCTTCCAGATAACTCCCAGTTACATCCTGGGCATGATGTGCTATGGTATGGAATACCTCTTTGGCTAGCTTGGGTCAGGTGTCCTCTCTCTGCTTCCTCCTGGCCTCCCCTCCTCCCTGGCAGAGCATGAGGCTCACAAAGTCCTTGATCAGAACAAAACATTCGGGCAGTAACTAAAACCATTCCTGTTATCAGTTTTGTTCCCAAGTTGAGTCAAAACACAGCTGCACCAGCTACTAAGAAGGAGAAAACTTGACTGCTGTTACTGAACCCAGGACACTGACATGAGGTGGGTTCCCCATAAATACACTAAAATGACTTCTAGCTTCTCAAAATTCAATGTAGAAGAAAATAACTAAAACCTCTCAATTATTCTACCATAATTATTTGTTAGTTATATTAGACAAAGGTGGGTGCTTAGAGTAAGCAACCATATAAATCCTGCCTGTAGCATTTTGTGAGGAAAAAGTCCACTGTAATTGGGAACAATAATTGTGCGCTATAGTTGTGGTAAATTAAACAGAAGATTCCTTCTTCTAACAGACTACAATGTATTTATAAATTAAGAAACATGAGATGGGTATAAGTGGCTATGAAAAAAAAAACACAACAGTGAAATAACACCTATCAGTGTGGTAAATTTCATTTCTAATAACAGTTTAACAGTGAATATCTTTTTTATTCAGAGTTAAAAGTTGTTTTATTAATTTGTTAGTGAGAGTCAGATGTTTTGCTTTAATGTGCAGAAGTTGTTGGCCTTCGCATGGAAGAGAGATTAACTTGAGAAACAATGTATTTATGGTGCCTGATGGGTTATGTGAGCAAAACCTGTTTTGTAGTCAAGAGGTAAGTCAAGAGGTAAGAACAGTCATGAATATAAAAAGAGAATACAAGAAGTCAAGGAAAGACTTCTTTAGATCGTTAGAGAAACACTTTGCTGCTGATTCCGTAAAAACAGCCTGTATGTTCAGCTACTTGTCTTGTACTGAAAAATCACTGAATGAAGCACAAGAATTATTCAATCCCTGTGAAACTCCAATCACAGGCAATCAGAAGACTCACCTTGAACTTGACAGATTTACCACATATTTTCTGAAAAGTTAAAGTAATAGCAATATTAAAATATAATGCTATGTTTATGCTTTTTTTATATATTAAGGCAAGTATTTTGATCCTTGAAATTAAGAGTTGTGAGGTTAGTAAGTCTTTCTGGACCTCTGGCCAATAACAGAACTTTAAATAATATTAAGTGACTTAATTCCCTTGTACACCTTTGCAAACCTCTTCAAGCAAAGTATGACCTTGATATCACTTTCAGGAACGATCTGAAAGAGAAAGCGGAGCTCAATATACTAATAAGTGAAGAGGGATCCAGAAATTTAAAAAAAAAAAAAAA
>NDXB01003307.1:0-10342 GCA_002631895.1 Agapornis roseicollis | reverse complement strand
CTGTTTTTTTATATAGCTTTAATTTGCCTTTTTTTTTTTTTTTTTAAGAGTCTGGATTTCTTTTTGTTGTAGTATATATCATATTCTTTCGCAGAATAACTAGATTATTGTATAAAGCGAAATATACATTAAAATAAAAATACCAAGCACTGTAAACCTATATAAAATTGGTACATAATTAAAAACAAACACATACCTCAGTGTCCTTAAGTATAAATAGATGGTAATAGAACAAGGGGAAAAAAAATTAACCAGTTAAGTTTTCTTATCTAGATTAAATACACTTTATTTTCCAGGAACAAAAATTAACAGCTTAGTCATGATCACAGAGATATATTTTATTCTGCTTTATGACTTTATATTCAATGGAGAGAGAAAAAGAAATGCATGTGAGTGAGACAAAGTAGGCTTCTCCAGAAAACTTGAGTTAAGCTGACACTTCAGAGCAGATGGCACAGGAGTAGAAAATATACGTATTTGTCTGATCAAGCTGATGAAGCAGACCTAGTGATGGTTGAGCAATGCACATATTTACAATACTGGAGTCCATTGCATCAGTGGAATTGGAAGTCAGTATGCAGTTGCAGAGCTATAGCATAAATGGGGTTGTGCTGGGATAGCTTGCATGGCTGGAATGTTGTAACATTCTAAATAGCTTGATGCTCCCTGGAAAAGACAAGTTAGCAAGGTAAGAAGAGGGGTACTGTGTGGTATTAAAGCATTTCAGCTACCTCTTTCCAGAAGAAACCTCACAATTGCAGGACCTGGTAATTATCATAGAATCATAAAATACTTAGGGTTGGAAAGGACCTTAAGATCATCTAGTTCCAACCCCCTGCCATAAGCAGGGACACTTCATACTAAACTGTGCCACCCAAGGCCTCATCCAACCTGGCCTTGAACACTGCCAGGGATGGAGCAATCACAGCCTCCCTGGGCAACCCATTCCAGCATCTCACCACCCTAACAGGAAAGAATTTCTTCCTTAGATCCAATCTAAACCTCTCCTGTTTAAGTTTGAACCTGTTAGCCCTTGTCCTGTCACTACAGTTCCTAATGAAGAGACCCTGCCCATCAGCCCTATAAGCCCCCTTCAGATACTGGAAGGCTGCTATGAGATCTCCACGCAGCCTTCTCTTCCCCAGGCTGAACAGACCCAACTTTCTCAGCCTTTGTATGGGAGATGCTCCAGTACCCTGATTGTCCTCGTGGCCCTCCTCTGGACTTGTTCCAACAGTTCCATGTCCTTTTTATGTTGAGGACACCAGAACTGCACACAATACTCCAAGTGAGGTCTCATGAGAGCAGAGTAGAAGGGCAGGATCACCTCCTTCAACCTGCTGGTCACACTCATTTTGATGAAACCCAGGATATGGTTGGCTTTCTGGGCTGCAAGCGCACACTGTCGGCTCATGTTCATGCTCTCATCAACCATCACCCTCAAGTCCTTCTCCGCAGGGCTAGTCTGAATCTCCTCTTTGCCCAACCTGTAACTGTGCCTGGTATTGCTGCGGCCCAGCTGTAGGACCTTGCACTTGGCATGGTTAAACTTCATGAGGTTGGCATCAGCCTACCTCACAAACGTGTCAAGGTCCCTCTGGATGCCATTCCTTCCCTCCAGTGTATCCACCAAACCACACAGCTTGGTGTCATCGGCAAACATGCTGAGGGCGCACTCAATCCCACTGTCCATGTCAGTGACAAAGATGTTAAACAAGACCGGTCCCAACACCCATCCCTGAGGGACACCACTCGTCACTGGCCTCCAGCCAGACACTGACCACAACTCTTTGCGTGCGGCCATCCAGCCAGTCCTTTATCCACTGAGTGGTCCATCTATCAAATTGATGTCTCTCCAATTTAGAGACAAGGATGTCGTGTGGGACAGTGTCGAACGCTTAAGCCACCTGGACAGCTGCAGAATGAGTAATATGACTGGGTACAAACAATCCAGGAAATGTCTAGGGTGTGTTAACAAGAATTTCTTCATGCGCCAACTAGAGGCAATTTGCTGATGGACTTAATGATGTTCAAGAAAAGAAAGAACTAGCTGGATATGCAAAGGTTTACTGCAGCCTTGGTCAGCAGAGTCTCTAGACAGAAGTGAGCAAGGCATTTTAGAGTCACAACCATGGGACTTGATAGAGCAAATTCTGTTTTGTTGAGGGTCCTGCTAGAGAGGGTATCATGAGAGACAGCTCTGGAGACCCAAGGGGCCCAGGAGATCTGGTTAATCTGCGTGGATGACCTTCTTAGAGCACAGAAACAATGCACAGAATGTAAGGCAGGTTGAATGAATAGGGAATTCTTAATTGAGCTCAAATTTTAAAAGGGATTATGTACGGTGGAGGCAAGGATAGGTACTGAACACAGTCAGGACTAGTGCAAAGGTCATCAACTGTATCAGTAATAGAAGCATTAGTTGGTAAGGAAATTTACAAACTGCCATACAAACATGAGGGTTCAATTTTTTCTTTTTTAACACCGCTGTAGGTATAAGTGTCCTCTTCATTCTTTTCTATAAGCAAATCTACCAGGACTTGAACTTTCTTGTGAAGGTGGTGAAGTCACAAACTGATATTTAAAATGGTATATATTGTTACAATCCAATTCCCTCTTTTCTGTAATACTTTTTAAAGTATTTGATAGTAAGAAATCCCACAGCCTGCACAGATGCTCATGGGTGCTCTTTTAGATGCTTTCCTGAGTCACAGTCAGGCTTCTGCTGTACACTCCATGGAGAAGAAAATGGGTTTTAGTCTGAATTCTTCCTCGTGTGCTTCTCTCTCTACAAATATATCTGCTATCATCCCACTACAAAGTTAAGAAATAAATATATTGAACTTCTGTGATAAAGAACCTCTTATATCAGAGTTAGGACATAAGAATTCAGAAGTGTAACACTTTCCTGAATTAGGGATGCAGTGAAAAGCTGGTATGCTAGGTTCTCATGAAAACTAAAAGTTCATCAAATTCCAGTAGATAAAATTTTAAAGAAAAAGTTGTGTAATACCATACGTTAAAGATCTGGTCTAAAACTCAAAACATGCATTTGGATTCTTGGTCATAGATAAATTGTGTCATGTGTCTTTGTGAAAATAACACAGATTCTCAAAGTATTTAGACATAAAATTGCCAGATCCTGACCCCGTAAAATTGCTTCTTTTAATTCATAGATTGTCCTTGCTCCCTTTGTCCTTTTCTGCTCACTTATTGTGAAGGGGACTCTAGTCTAAGTGACACTATATTACAAAAATAAATCATGAAGCTACTGTGAAGTTTCATCCAATGTATTCACTTATCTGTTCATCCAATTTCCTATTAGTAGAAAAAGAAACAGTAGCACAAAAGGCAAAAGCCTCTTAGTGGGCGGTAAACATTTATATGTCTGACACATCACTTGGTCAGATTTTAGAAAACAACATTCTATGTATGTTTCATAGCCAGGAATCAAAATAAATCCTCCAGTTGGATCTGCTGATGTTAAGCTGACTATACAGTGGTGGTAAATAGATCTTAAGGAAACTCATGTCAGAAAGAGCTTTGGCTCATGTATATCTCCTTATCCATTTGTGTATCCAAAAAAATATATAACCCTGGGAGAAAGTGTCTTGAAAACACAGGAAACAGTTCCAGCCTATGAATAATGGTTCTAAAGAGCTATCTGATCTGATCTTATGCAAGAAACAGAAGAAACAGCAATAATATTATTTGACCAAGAATTTAACATTCTAGCTGGTGTGTATTCCAATCTGTGAATTTAACTGTCCCCAGACAACTTGTGTGCATAACTTGCCTTTAGTGAATTGCATGCCTACAGCCAGATGCCTTGTGATTTCTGCAGTTCTGGACATGACAATGGCTAAGTATTCATTCTCTGCACTTGCCCTCACTTACCCCTAGAAGTCGCTCTCCTGGCCACAGAAATCTACCTCCAGGATATCTTAAAAGGTTGGTTTGTTTGTGGTTTTTCTTAGTGGAGAGAAATAATTGGTTTAGCTCATGTTCAGCTCTGACAGCAAACGATCTCCAGTGGTCTCATCTTCAGATTTCTCTGAAGTTGAGGTAAATGTCCTGTGTAGACATTTTCTGTATTTATGAGGGGGAAAAAAAATGAGCTGGAGTGGTTTTGTAAGAAAAGAAGGAATAGAGGAGAAATATATATATCAAGCTTTAAAATTTCCTTATAATTAAGCACAAAGTAATGCTCCATAGAAAAGTGGACGGACAAACTTCTGTTATGTCTTTGTCCATCTTCCCATTGAATTCCAAATGGTACAGACATTTTCATGAAAGCAATTTTTTTCCTATTTAATGGTTTTCAATGATGGTACATCAACTGAAGTAATAACCTGTGCTGTGACATCAAAGCCATTTACTCCTCAGCCAGCTGTAATGTTACAAACAGATGATTATGACTAGCTGGGCATATAATAGTGCAAGTAAGAAAGCTCTTTAGAAATGAACCCTGTGTTTATTCAAATATCTTTAGTATAAAAAGATAATGATGGCAAGAAATTGTAGAAATTTATTCTAAATATAATTCTTAGCAAAGTCTTTTGTCAGGCTGTAACTAGTCTCTAGAATGATTGTATACCTTGAAGTTTCCTGCATAGCTTTCTCTTTGGATCCTTTCTGAACATACAATTTGAAAAAATAAACATGTTGTTTGTATTGGCATTTGCACTCAGCAGGAAGCTACTGTTTTTATTTTCAAGAGAAAAAAAGCAACCAAACAAAAAATAAATAAATAAATAAATGTGAACAAAAAAATAATCCATGTATTTCAAAACTACAGCACTGTATCTAAACACATGCCAGTTTCTGGAAATATTTCTAAGACACTTAGAATAAAATAGGTTTTGTTTCTATTCACAGCAATTTTTGACAGTGCTAGATGCAGACAAGTTGCTTATTGGCATTTCTCTGTGTTTGCAGTAGCTTCCTTCATTTCCTTTTCAATCATTGCATTATATATATCTTGCCAAGAAATTGTAAAATTAAAATGAGCATAGTATTTTAGTTCTCAGTAGAAATGGTATGCAAATTACAAATGGAGGATGGTGATAATGGATGATTTAACTGAACAATATTCTGGAAATCCTGAATCACAGTGGTAAAGAGAGGACTGTTATTTATCAGTGTTTCCACAATGTATTATCTCAGTAAACAGGAACATTAAAAGGAATGAAAACGGGAATACTGTTCAAGTAGGAAACTTCTTCCCCACCTTAGGCTATTTCACCAAAAACTGTGTATGTCTTTATGAAAGTGAAACAAAACAAAACTATGTACCCCACTCCCCACCACCACCCAGGAAAAATATATATAGAAAAATATCATTGCATCACATCTGTTTCAGCTGTGTGCATGCAGGACAAAATGGATGATCAGGACCAGTCAGCATGGGCTCATGAAGGGCAGGTCCTGCTTGACCAGCCTTATTTCTTTCTACAACAAGGTGACCTGCCTGGTTGATAAGGGAAAGGCTGTAGACATTGTATGTTTGAACTTAAGTAAGTAAAGCATTTGCCACTGACTCCCACAGCATTCTCCTGGAGTCACTGGATGGTCATGGTCTGGACACGTATATTCTTAGCTTGATGGCCAAGCCTAAAGAGTGATGATGAATGGCGTCACATCTGCTTGGCAACCGGTCACTGGTAGTGTCCCGTGGAAAAGGACCTGGGGGTTCTGACTGATGGCCACTGAATCTAAGCCAGCTTGTGCCCAGGCAACCAAGAACAAGGACAAGAAGTAAAAGCATTAAGCTGCATAGGGAAAGGTTTAGATTGGATATTATGAAAAATTTCTTCATCGAGAGGGTGATCAGGCATTGGAACAGGCTGGCAAGGGAAATGATGGAGTCACTGACCCTGGAAAGTGCTTAAAAACAGTGTAGATGAGGTCTCAGTGACATGGTTTATTGGTGGACTTGGTAGTCCTGGGGTAATGGTTTGGCTTGATGATTTTGAACATCTTTTCCAAACTTCTTGATTCTATGATTTGTTTTAAACAATGAAAAAAAGCTTTCAAATGTATACAGAATTTTATTTTCTTAAGTTTCTATTTAGGTATTTGTATATTTATATTGCCAGATTGAAATACAGATCACTAGGCGTTGGTTAAAGAGCTACATTACACATTTAGGTACCTATATAGTTAACAATCTTATATAAACTGAAGGAAGGGAAGAGGTGATACAAAGAAAACACCCTACTTCAGTCACATGGTCATTGCTTTTATTTTTTTCTTTCTAACATTAAAAAGTATGACGTAAAAAAAAATAATCTAGAAGTATAGTATTACATGTTAGTAACTGTCCAGGCAACAGATGGAAGAAATCATTTTCAGTGAGTAATGAAAGGCCAATTTTGCAAGCAGTTAAAGCCAAATTTGAATTATCTTAATCATACACTTGTTATTTCTTTTCTCTCCGGTTCTCATTTTTATTTCTATTTTTATAATAGTGAAAGTTCCTAGGATTGTTGCTTTTCAAAATGGAGATAGAAATAACACTTTTGATTTTCCCCACTAGTGAAACAGATGTATGACAGTGACTACTGAAAACAAATAAATTCACATCTTCATTCTGAATAACTGAATTTATCAAGGGTTGTACACTGAATTTAAAGTTACAGAGCCATAGAATCACAGAAGAGTTAGGGTTGGAAAGGACCTTAAGATCATCTATTTCCAACCCCCCTGCCATAAGCAGGGACACCCCACACTAAACCATGTCACCCAAGGCTCTCTCCAACCTGGCCTTGAACACCCCCAGGGGCACTCACAANCCCTGCCATAAGCAGGGACACCCCACACTAAACCATGTCACCCAAGGCTCTCTCCAACCTGGCCTTGAACACCCCCAGGGATGGAGCACTCACAACCTCCCTGGCCAACCCATTCCAGTGCCTCACCACCCTCACAGGAAAGAATTTCTTCCTTATATCCAATCTAAACCTCTCCTGTTTAAGTTTGAACCCGTTACCCCTTGTCCTGTCACTACAGTTCTTAATGAAGAGACCCTCCCCAGCATCCCTAGAGGCTCCCCTTCAGATACTGGAAGGCTGCTATGAGGTCTCCACGCAGCCTTCTCTTCTCCAGGCTCAACAGCCTCAACTTTCCCAGCCTATCTTCATACAGGATGTGCTCCAGTCCCCTGATCATCCTTGTGGCCCTCCTCTGGACCTGTTCCAACATTTCCATGTCTTTTTTATGTTGAGGACACCAGAACTGCACACAGTACTCTAAGTGAGGTCTCACGAGAGCAGAGTTGAAGGGCAGGAGGTCATGCTCCTTTTGATGCAGCCCAGGATACGGTTGAATTTCTGGGCTGCAAGCACACACTTCAGCTTATGTTAAGTTTCACATCGACCACCACCCTCACGTCCTTCCCCATAGGGCTACTCTGAATCTCCTCTTTGCCCAACCTGTAACTGTGCCTGGGATTGCTCCCACCCAGGTGTAGGACCTAGCACTTGGCATGGCTAAGCTTCATGAAGTTGGCATCAGCCCACCTCACAAGTGTGTCAAGGTACCTCTGGATGCCATTCCTTCTCTCCAGTGTATCCACCAAACCACACAGCTTGGTGTCATCAGCAAACTTGCTGAGGGCGCACTCAATCCCACTGTCCACGTCAGCAACAAAGATGTTAAACAAGACTGGTCCCAACACCGATCCCTGACGGACACCACTCGTCACTGGTCTCCAGCCGGACACTGAGCCATTGACCACAACTCTTTGTGTGTGACCATCCAACCAGTTCTTTATCCACAGAGTGGTCCATCTATCAAATTGATGTCTTTCCAATTTAGAGACAAGGATGTCATGTGGGACAGTGTCAAACACTTTGCACAATTCCATGTAGATGACATCAACTGCTCTAAGCCTGTCTATCAGTTCCGTAGCCCCATCGTAGATGGCCACCAAATCGGTCAGGCAGGATTTCCCCTTAGTGAAGTCATGTTGGCTGTCACCAAGCACCTTGTTGTTTTTCATGTGCCTTAGAATGCCTTCCAGGAGAATCTGCTCCAAGATTTTGCCAGGCACAGAGGTGAGACTGACTGGTCTGTGATTCCCTGGATCATCCGTTTTCTCCTTCTTGAAAATGGGGATTATATTTCCATTTATAAGTCATTGTGAACTTCACCAGACTGCCATGATTTTTCAAATATGATGGCCACTGACTTAATAACTTTATTTCCCAGCTCTTTCAGGACCCGTGGATGGATGTCATAAGGTCCATTGGACCTGTGCATATTCAGGTTCTCAAGACGGCCTCGAAACAGATCCTCTCCTACAGCAAGCCTAGGGTCTTCATTCTCACAGTCCCTGTGTCTGCCTTCTAAGACTTGGGTGGTGGAGTCAGAGCCTTTGCCAGTGAAGACCGAGACAAAGAAGTCATTCAGAAACTCAGCCTTCTCCAAATCCAGATAGATGCCAGAGAGGACTCACGTTGTCCCTGCTCTGTCTTTTACTCACAATGTAATTACAGAATCCCTTCCTGTTATCTTTCACATCTCTAGCTAAGTTTAATTCTAACTGGGCCTTATCTTTCCTCACCTGGTCCCTAGCTTCCCAGACAACATCCCTGTATTCATTCCAGACCACCTGGCCTTGCTTCCACCTTTTATAAGTTTCTTTTTTCCTTTGAATTTTCCTCAGCAGGTCCTTATCCATCCAAGGAGATCTCCTGGCCCTTCTGCTGCACTTCCTTCTGGTCAGGACACAACACTCCTGAGCTTGTAGCAGGTGATCCTTGAATATCAACCAACAGTCTTCGGCCCTCCTGCCCTTTAGGGCTATATCCCATGGAACCTTACTAAGCAGTTTCCTGAAGACGCCAAAGTCTACTCTCTCGAAGTCCATGGCAGTGAGCTTTCTGCACACCCTTCTCATTGCCCTGAGGATCTTGAATTCGACCATCTCATGATCACTATAACCAAGGCTGCCCTGGAGCATCAGATTTCCAACGAGCCCTTCCCTGTTTGTGAGTACAAGGTCAAGCAGGGCACCTCTCCTTCTCAGCTCCTCTATTACTTACAGAAGGAAGTTGTCTTCCACACAATCAAGGAACCTCCTGGATCACTTGTGCCATGCTGTACCTTTGTCCCAACAGATGTCAGGGTGGTTGAAGTCCCCCATGAGAACAAGGGCCTGCGAGCACAAGGATGTTCCTATTTCTCTGTGGAGCGCTTCATCCACAGAGTCCTCTTGATCAGGTGTTCTGTAACAGATCCTGCCGGTAATGTCTCCCATCACTGCTCTCCCTTTAGCCCTAACCCACAAACTCTCTGTTGAATGCTCACCTCTCTCCAAACAGAGTTCCGTACTCTTCAACCTATCCCTAACATAAATAGTAACTCCCCTTCCCCATCTGCCAGGCCTGTCTTTTCTAAAGAGCCTGTAACCTTCCATTTCAACACTCCAGTCATAGGAGCCATCTCACCACGTTTCTGTGATGCCTATTATATCATATCCCTGCAGATGTGCACACATCTCTAATTCCTCTTGTTTATTCCCCATGCTATGGGCATTTGTTCAGAGGTGTCTGAGCCGAGCTCCAAATGAAGCCAGCTCATGGGCTGGAGAAGCTGGAATATCTCTACCTTGCTCCAAGCATTCATCATAGGTGGTGGTAACTGATTGGGAGTTTTGGGATGGAATGATGCCCTCTTCTCCCAACACATCTAGTTTAAAGCATCACTGAGCAGTCTGGCAAGCCTTCTTACCCTTATTTATCAGAGCAGGTCCACCAGCCCCCAGTAGACCTGGCCTCCCAAATTGAGTCCCATGTTCTAGATACCCAAACTCCTGACTATGGCACCACCATTCTAACCATTTATTAACCTGTCCAATCCTCCTTTTTAAGGTCCTTCTTTTTATCCTGGAGAATTGATGAAAAGACTATCTGAGCTCCAGTGCCCCTAACCACCTCTCCCAGGGCTCTGTAGTCCTTCTTGATGTTACTGCTATCCGTATCACTAGCACCCACATGGATCACTAGAAGTGGGTAATAGTCCATGGGACTTACTACAGCAGGCAGCCTCTTTGCAATGTTCCTGATCCGTTCCCCTGGTAGGCAGCACACCTCCCTTGAGGCCAGGTCAGGCCAACAGATAGGTGCCTCTGTGCCTTTAAAAGTAGAGTCCCCTACTACCACAACCCACCGCATTTTCCTGGCAGCACCAGTAGTGATCCTTATCAGTGCATCAGCTGGTTGTTTCCTCATCAGCCCTCTGCAGGACAGCAAGCTGTTCTGGGTGGGGACAACAGATTTAGGATGAAGCCCCTTGCTTTTAACTGTCCTCTTCCTCTTTTTTTTTTTTTTTTTTTTTT
>NDXB01003306.1:147873-193120 GCA_002631895.1 Agapornis roseicollis | reverse complement strand
TTGGAAAAAAAAAGGGAAAAAAAAAAAAAAAAAAAAAAAAAAAAAAAAGAGCTGGAAGGCATTAACTGATAGAAATCTCACACTCTTATAATTTAAAGTGAACATTTGACTGCTTGCAATGAGGATAGGAGGTGTGAGATAATATAGCAGCATTCTAACATATGTTATAGTACTGCTCATATAGCTGAGTTTTGGCAAACACCAGGAAATAATCTACAAGAAGATACTAACAGCCTGTGCATTAACATTACATGGTGAGTCAACATCAGAAAAGTGAGCACAGGTTGTAAAGTGACATTATTCCTATGAACAGCAACAGTATAAATACAAATTCATGCGTACTGCTGTAGTGTTATCAATGGCAGACCAAAGCCCTATGTCGGTGGAAGGGAAAACGTAGCATAAAGTTTAAATTACATTAAGTATTTCAAATTTATTTCTTACACGCTCCATCACCTGGCCATGACTACTAAAGCAATTCTTGCCCTTTTTCCATGGATTAGAGGTATTTCAGCTGGTTCTACATCTCCACACTCCTTGACTGAGACCTTAAAGATCCACTCTTACAGTATCTGCACTACCTTTTTTTTTGCCTGAACTTCAGCTTTATGCATCTGCAGATGGTGTCATGTTTATATCAAGCTTCTCAGAGAGCCAGCAATTTGCTATCTTATGAAACTCCAGAGGCAAAATGGGTCCCTCTACTGGAAAAAGGAGAAATACACTACAATAAGGTTCAGGGTAACGAGCTCCTGCTTTTCTTTTTTTTTTATGTAACAGTCTTTCCTCACTGTTGTATTATGCTTAATACTTATCTGACGGTCAGGTGCCCCACTGCTTAAGATGATTTCTTGACCCTCAGATTGTATACCTCATACACCTGAGGATACCTTACATATACATCTTTAAAATGTGTGCATATATATATATGTATATGAAATAACAAAACAGCTTATAAAGTCACTGAAACCTTGAGAAAAATGATGATTTCTTCTACTGCACATCCCTGATTATCTCCACCTTTGTCTAACTGATTCTTCTCTGATATCATGGACTCACAAGTAGTAGCGTAACTTAACAGAAATAGTTTCTTAGAGCACTACTGATCATAAAATTTTATTGCTCTACCAGAAAAGCATTCAATTTAGATTATTCTACTACAAAATTTTCTTTTATGTAAACTAATCCCCAAATAGTTTGACTTTTTTACTAGGCTGAAACTGCTTGTGAAAGAATTTGCATAAACTTAACCCCATGCTCTGGGGTTGACTTGGGCTCTGAATTGGGAATTACTGAAATCAGCTAACAAATAACTAATTCAGTATGAAACCTACTGACACAGTCACTGGAAGAAAAAGTTTATGTGCTAATTCCTCTTACAAAGGTAACAAAGAAAGGTGACACTCAAAAAATCATTACATGTTGTATTATTACACTAGAACATGTTATCAGCAGGACTAGGGTATGTGCATCACATGCCCCGTGTCAATGTGACTGTAAACCAGCTGACATTTATTAACTATGATCATACAAATGTCCTATAAGGAATTGGTGAAAGCAGCTTACCTGCATAAACATCCTTGCTGATGCAGCTTTCCTTTCTGACATCCCCAATAAGTGCCTTAAAATTACACATTTCTGTGCTATACAGAAATGTGATTTTAACAGAAACACAGCATTTAAAACTGAATTTGCTACTTTTTTATAAAATGAAAATTAATCATAAATGCAAAGTTGCTGGAAAACATAACTGTCATTCTTATGTTTGATTGACTAAGTACATCATGTGGTATCAACTGAAATCTAATGCTGCCTCTTGAGTGTGATCCCACTCTCTGTAGAAGTAAGCAGGATTGCCAAGAGTGTTTACTTATTTATTCCTGTGAGATCAAATGATTACCAGAAGATTTGTCTTCCTTTATTAGGAAATATGGCAGCAAAAGTCTTAGCTGGAAAATCTGTTCATGCTATATGGAAACTTTTACTTATCCCAGGATGAATGGAATATTCCACAGTTGACTTAACACAAGTTCTGCACGGACAGAGAGATTTCATAATGTCTTTAAGAAATCCCACCTAGGGAGCTAATGGCTGAATACTCATTTGAGAAAGGTTCTAGTCACTTTAGTGACATAAAATAATCCGAAGTAGAAAGGATATATAGTTTTCTTTAATAAGTTCTAATATTCCTCTAACAGAAATGGAAATCTTTTCCACTTACCACATTGTAAGCAATACACGTAGAATCTCTCCTTAATTACTAGATCACCCAGTTCAATTATGTTTCTGCTGTGCCCTTTCAAACCTCAGCTTCATGAAGGGCTGATAGTAGAACATTCAGCATTATTTACTGCTGTCAGTATACAGCAAGGACATTAGAGCAAGGAAATCTCAGGCCTAGTTGTCCTCAAAGAAAATTGGGTTTTATAAAGTAAATTCCCTCACTTTTCCTACATGAAAATATTTGTTGTTTCCTATCCCATGAGTTTCATATTTCATATGGACATGGAGTTTAGTGAAGCTCTGCATCAGGCTTCTTCAGAAACAGCCCTTTAATTAGTATTTCCCATCAGCTGACTAAAATGTGTGGGCTTACCATAAGGGACGACTAAACTGACATGAAGGTTTCTCTCTGTTGCCAGGAGAAAGGCCACTCAGCTACTGACTGGCATGGGCTACCCTGTGGTGGATGGTATAAAGGATCACTCTGCCCACTGCATCCTGGAACAGGCTCTGCAAACTCCTTCTACCCAGGTGTATATATATATATATGACAATTTCTTTTGGGTTTTGATAATGTAGAGGGGAAAGTGAGAATTCCCCTAGTTTGGAAGAGAAGGGTTAAGATTAAAAACAACAGAAACAACATTAAAACAGGATTTTTCATTTTATACAATGACAGAAGTTACAGGCTCTATGATCGTTCGTTCATATCCTGCTCCTTCATCATCTCTTGGAGATATCATACCATCTTTAAAATTTACTTTAGTTCTGGCAGAATTGTGTTTTCTATCTTTCTCCAAATTTGAGTAAGGCCAATAAATAAAACAACAGATTTAAAATTTATAATTGGCAGATCATCATTTTAATATAAATGTTTAACAATTTTTAAATTAGGATTGTCTGCACAATTTCTTCTTAGGTAACATGTATGTTTGTATTTTTGCTCAAGTTGAATAATGCACAGCTTTCAAACAGTTAAACACAGTGGGTGTAATTCTTCATCATGCATTTCTATCAAAGTTAACAGTAGGATGAATTTGGCTTGCCAGCTTGGTCATTATTACAGATATTACACTGATGGATGATGATGCTAAGTGCTACTGTATCTTGAAGACTGATTAAATTAGAAAATAGATGCTTTTTAGACAAAAATAGGATGACACAGTTCCCCATATGCCTTTTTTTCTATTTAACCGTCAAACTTTAATTTTCATTAGTGGCCAGAAGAATAGCAGGCTGTTTGTACACAATTATTCATAGAATTATAGAATCATAGAATTATTGCTGTAAACAGATAGGGAATGCTCAAATATTTCAGGGAAATAGCTACTGAACATATATGGAGCAGCTCAGCAGTGCACACACAAAAAAAAAACCCTAAATGGAGAACTCAGCACATGTTCATGTCATTTGCAATAGTCATTATATGCTGCAGAAATGGCCTATGGTGGACAAGATGCATCAAGCTGAATATACATGCACAAGCCAGGTGCAGAGTGTTTATTAATGTATTTCTCCCTTGGAATTCCCAAGCAAAGCATGGGAATCATAAGCAATGTTTCCTATTAAGACTGTAATCTAGGTTTATAGTTGTTTGAAAAGAAGAATTTTATCAATTAACATGGCTGTATGGAGACACTGTGAAGTATGTTCTCATTATACTTTAATCTTTTAAATATATAAATCTTTACTGAAATTTACTTTGAAACTGAGTATCTCAACCCAGCAATTTTTTTGCTTGTGAATTTAAGGTATTGTTGCACGAACGTATGCTGTTTAAACAAATAAAATACCATGACTAACTAATGAGTCAAGAAATAATGTTTGTTGGAGACATCATGAATCTTTGAGTAAACAGAATGGAGAGGAATGAAAAACTTTTTAGAAATATTTAACCTTTTACATCTTTCCAAGGAGTTTCACGAAACACTTGGTAAAACATCTGTTCTTGAATACTTTACAAATGCTCCACTAACGCTGAAATCTCTAAACACACCAACAATGAAATGAAGGTCAAATACTGTGAATCACTGTTCCCCATCACTGACAGAGTAACCGATTACTGTGAGCAACCACAAAGCAGGAACAGCCTTGGAAGACCGTTTCTGAGCAATGTGCTGAAAAGGTTTGACTGCCATCTACAGATAACAATAATTAGTGCACTGGTAGCAATTCAAGAAAAAATTTCTGCAAGCCTACTAAACATCCTATGCAAATGTATTGGAGGAAACCTAATTATTCAAAAATGTATAAAACAGGGTAGCTAAGCAGAAACAGTCTACAGGTTTGGGTTGGGTTTGTTTGGTTTTGGTTTTTTTTTTTTTGTAAAAATATAACTGCACAAAGAAACACCAGCTTCTAGATTTGAGATCTAACAGGTACAAATCTAGTGTCTACCACCACTTAAATATTGCTAGACAAAAATACAAAGTATTAACATTTTCCTTTTGTTTAAACTAGGAATTGTTAAATCTTGATCTTCATATAGTAAGTTCTCAGTTAACACTGGCTTAAATAAGACATCTTATACAGTCACTGGTTAGCAAAACCATCAAACTTTCAATTATATTGTAAATATCATACATATGTTAGCTGAATACTTGTAGATGGGTATAGCTGTACAAATATCTTCTATTTAGAGTTTTCTGTTAAACTTAGTCTTCCTAATCAGGCTAGTTTCCCCTAGACAGAATATATGCCAACATAATACATGCCAACATAACACAAGCAACTTTTTAAAAGACTTTCCTTCAGGTGTTCAGAACAGTTCATTCTTGTCCAACATACCCCTTCTCTTTTCCTTCTGCCTTAATGTCACTTTCATTTTTTGAAACAGCTATACTCTCTTCTCCAAGGCCCAGCACCTCTTTTTAAACTCACACCTGGGCCGTTAGTTTCTACCTGATTATTTCTCCAACACTGCCCATGCCCCAGCTCCTGCCCAAGCTTGAGAAGAAACATACAAGATTACCATAATTACTATTTGAAACCTGGAACTGTCAGCAGATAACTGCTAGGCACACAACCAACAATTTGCTTGCATATCAGCATATGAAAATTTAAAAGTGATATATTTATGACATTAAAATAAAATTGCATTTAACAGAAAATACAGCAACTTTTTATTTTAGTTTCCATTCAGCTCAAACTTTGAAGATGCTTTTGTTTAGGTTCTTCCATACATATTTTGGACATAAGCTTATTTAGACTATGTTCATGAAAACTGAATTTCAACTTAATATTGAATATACTGTTGAAGTGAAATGTTTCCCATAGCTGTACCTGCTTTGACTACATGTTCTTTGGCAAGCATGTGTGTGATAGTGTGATGTTCATTTTAGAGCAAAGCAGCTACAGCACTGGCTTGAGAATAGAGGAATGAGAGTTTAGTAGATTGTTAAAACCTGAGATTAAAATCATAACACTAAATCAGGGAAATCATAGAATCATAGAATAGTTAGGGGTTGGAACGGACCTTAAGATCATCTAGTTCCAACCCCCTGCCATAAGCAGGGACACCTCACGCTAAACCACGTCACCCAAGGCTCTGTCCAACCTGGACTTGAACACCACCAGGGATGGAGCACTCACAGCCTCCCTGGGCAACCCATTCCAGCATCTCACCACCCTCACAGGAAAGAATTTCTTCCTTATATCCTATCTAAACCTCTCCTGTTTAAGTTTGAACCCATTACCCCTTGTCCTGTCCCTACAGTCCCTAATGAAGTGTCCATCTCCAGGATCCCTATAGGCCCCCTTTCAGATACTGGAAGGCTGCTAGGAGGTCTCCACGCAGCCCAGGGCTGCATTCCCCAGGCTGAACAGTCCCAACTTTCTCAGCCTATCATCATATGGGAGGTGCTCCAGTCCCCTGATTGTGGCCCTCCTCTGGACTTGTTTCAATAGCTCCATGTCCTTTTTATGTTGAGGACACCAGAACTGCACACAATACTCCTACTCAGGGTATCTTCAGAAAAAAACAAATTCACTACTACCATAGCCAAGTAACTCTTAGGATGATAAAGACATCTTACAAAATTAACTAGGCCAAAACTGAGAATCAAGGTAGGTCACACAAATAATGACTCAAAAAATTCAAATGTAAGGTACATCAATTCTTGATTTGAGATACTATTTAACATTTGACTTATTTGGGGTTTTTCAGAACTTTGCACACACACTTATACCTCAGCTCTTCACCTAAGTTATGCAAGAATTCTGCTGGTATGGAAGAGTGTGAGAACCTTTCCTGCTCCTTCTAAGTTCAGCTGCATTATAAACGTTATCCACTGTGCAACCAAAAGCTATATTGTCAGGTAACATGAATAAAATTATATACTAACCATGTCAGTACACAAAAGGTTGTTCAAGAGAGATGCCAGTCATTAATCTTTTACAGGAAACACAGGGCTATTTCAATTTGAGTATTTCCCTGATATCACACATTCCTCTAAGTACCTGCCTGCTAATCTGCAGGACCCCTGCCCTCTGCCCACATGTAAATTTAAATCTATATCAGCTATATATACATAAAAGTCCCTTCTAAAGGAATCTTTCTCTCAAGCAATTTTAAGATATTTGAGAGTGTTCATAGCTGTCCCTTTCACCAGATGTACCAAAGCAGAGGAAGTTATATTTTATAGGACATACAGACATATTCTCCTTTTATATGCTCCTTCAGTTTGCTGATGTTATATTACCTATTATTTGAACAAGTATGAGACAACTAGGAAGACTTTCTACATATTAATGTCTTTTATTATTTAAATTTTTCATAGCTATACCTTCCTTGACACAACAAAATGCAAAAGACCTTTTATCATGTACTACTCAAACCAAACCTTTCCCACAGAATTAATGATTACTGACACTAATCTACTTCATAATGATGTCAATGATGGACCTCTTTGTCTCAATTATATACCCCATCATTAAAAGCATTTATTATTTCCCATGCAGAACTGTCTTCTCACATGGCTATATCATCCATACATTTTCTCTAAACATTCTGAGAAAATGTATAATTTCAACTGAATTTCTAATGTAAGATATGAGTATTGGATCAATTATAAGTATCATGTGTTGAAAGTCTACATTTTCCAAAAGTGTCTACATTGTGAAAAAGGAGGTCTGTTCAGACATGGCAATGGAAGTGAGGTAAAGGAAAGTAAAGATATACTTGATTTACACTTAAGAAACTTCAGCATCTTTTCTTACCTGAGTACCCAAACAAGCAACCATCATGTGAGTGAGAAGTTTAGCTGCAAACATTGCACACCTGGTGCAGAAAAGGTGGGAGAGAATAGCCAAAGTGAAACCTGTACAAAAACAAACCAAAACAAAAAGGGAGAGATTTAAAGATTAGGCTAATAAACTATGGTAGATAAGAACAACAATATTTGGTCTCTTGAAGGTGTAAACGGTTACACAAAACATTACAAAGAGAATATGTTCACTTTGGTTCACGCTGGGTTCACTTATGAACTCATTGCTCAAGTACTATCATCTATTTAATTTCTTCATAAGTTTGAGACCTAAAGTAATTGCATAATGTAAACAAGGCATTTCTGCAAAGTTTTTAAAATTTCTGAATGATATGGATGATTGTCATAATAGTTAAATAAAGAGCAAGGTTCAGCGTTCGCATTACTACATCCAAAAATGCTTTTAGAAACAAATAAACAAAAAATTGCCTCCACTTGGATAGCATTGTTTTAGGAGATAGCTATAACCTTCTAAGTGCCAGTGTCCCATTTCATTTTGTGTTCAACATAGAAATCTATTACAGCAGTACTCACAAAAAGTAGTATCAATTTTATTTCATTAATTCATTGTGAACATGAACAGAATAGAAATGAGAAGAGCCCCTTACCTACCAGTAGGCTGTTCTTGGAAGAGGACCCTGGGAAAGCTGAGTAACTAAGGAAAACATTGCTAAAGTTCATGTAGAGTTAATTGTGTACTTCCACAGCCCAAGAAGAGCAGGAATTTGGGCACATAAGGCAGATCTTCTACAATCTCTTGAGACAGACTGGTTGCTTGACTACAGGTATTTGTAAGATATGAATGAAATAGACCATTGAAGACAGAATTATTTCTAAACCTTTCAAAAATAAGATAGTGATACTTATGCAACTATCTGCACAAGAAAAGTTTGGAAATAATAGTATTCTATTTCATTCTACTGTGCTATTTTTTCCTTTTTTTTTTTTTTTTTTGTTTTTTTTTTTTTTTTTTTTTTTTTGTTTTTCTCTTTCTTTTAATTCTTCACCCTTAGATGGAAATGTTAGAGAAATAACTAATATCCCTATAGCTCTTAAATATAAAGTCATTTGTTAATTACTTAAGTAGTTATATCTACAACTGTGTGAGTAAACACCTTCATCCAGCTGAAAAAGTTAAGTCATTGAAGTTATATTCAAGGCAAACACTTAACCAGGCCAAACTGTTCTAACTTTTAAATACATTATTATGACACAACTACAATAAATGACCAGTTCTGCAGGTCTTTATTCCTTCCAGTTCAGCAAAATATTTTTCTTAGCTTCAGTGTCAACAGCATATTTGGTTACTTTGTTGGGTTTTTCTTCAGTTTCTATACAACGTTGCATTCTATTGCATATTTGTCTCATCAATTTACCTTATTTCTGTAAACCATTAATTAAATTTGTTTATTATCCTTTGTCTTTTGTTTTACTTTCACTAACACAATCTAAGAAGCCTAGCTGTATTTTAAAATCAGCTTATTTTTATCAGCTAAAAATTTCATTACATAAAACAATCAATTTGTATGGTGTAGGTGAAAAACAGAGAGTTTTCTTCCCTGTCTTGTTTCTTATGGCTTTGGTTTAAAAACAGTTAAGGAGCTTAGTTTTAGCCCCTTAAGGCAATTTGCTGGGAGGGCATAAACAGGGGATTCATGTGATTGCACTGTTTTTGTTATATACTGATGATCTAATATAGAGGGCATAAACCTCACAAGGATCTGTCCCAGACCCCATTTAAGTGCCTTAAGATTAGACTAAGAGTCTCTTTAGCATGTTTTCTTGGTGGCCATTTTACTCTCAGGTTCCTGCTTCCACAGTGCCTATCAACACAAGATGAAAAATTTACTTTCATGTGGGACTGCCTGAAATGTAACAGTAAACTGACTGAAATATGAAAGCTGTAGTTTACTTCTCCTTTGGAAGCCAAATGGAGTTTAAAACTCAGATCTCCTAATTCCTGTCTGACATTCTGGGACTTCTGCAAATGCTCTTGTACCTGTCAATGGAGTCATGATTCTCACAGGTTAAACTCTCAGGCTTCTACAAAGACATTAGGTAGCAGTGAGGCAGCAGAGTGTAATGGAGTTCTACATGCATGGCATGGAATCTATCTCCCTCTAGTTACCACTTCTGAGTGTAAACTGCCAACTAAAATTGTCAAAAAACTTTCAGGCTAGGTAGAAAAGCACCTAAAAGATTTGACACCAAGGACAACTGTACTGCTGCTAGATACACTGGTGAATTTGCGTCTTCTAAGATTCCTCTCCCAAATAAACAACATATTTCTCTTTTGCATGGTTCAATAAAGCATCATAAAAAAACATACTTGCTGGATTCTTTTTTCCAAAAGTGGCAAAATTTGTCATTGAGCAAATACCAGACCAAATGGCAGCTTTAATACCGTGAAGTTAGTTAACATTCCTCCAATAGTCCTCCAGGTACAGAGAGTGTCATCAGCTAGTGAAATTGCTCAAGATTAGTCAGCCTTACTGGTCCTCACTTGTTATTAATGAGAAGATTTCTTAAACCAACTGACCTGAAATGCAAATAAATCCAGAAGAGAAAAAAGCCTCGTTGTATGAAGACAAGTTATCTGTTTGGGCATAAACTGTATAAATGGACATATGAGAACAAGAGCACTCCACATAGTCTGACGAGTCATCTGTCACTTTGCAGAACCCAGTATCAGACAGCCAGCTGCAAAACAAAAGATTAACAAAGTTGGAAATGCATCTGTGTAATTTATATGCTAAGTATGCTTGAAAGCTGTTGTATTTCTGAAATAGTAAGTTTTCTAATCTGTAGCGTAGGTGTTCTGTGTAATCTTCCAGGTGCACATAGCTTGTTTTGTTTTGGTTGTTTTTTTTTTTTATTTTCATGAGTAAAAATAATTGTAAATCTATGATAATGAATATTTTTTCCATATGAGAATTTTTGTGGCCATATTTTTAAAACTTCTGCAAGATTTACAGGTTTGCTTGGCTTTTCAAATAGTTTCCTTCTTAGCTTGTAGAATACATTACCGCATTATGGAGAACATTTTATATTGCTATTTGTTGTTTTGAAACTAAAATTAATGTTTTGTCTTCTTTCAGTATTGCTGAACTATTTTGAAAAAAAGATACTACAGCTGACATCCTAAGCCACTTCTAGTGGAAGTCACATCTGTTCTGTACTACAGTGTCTAGGCAAAAGGAGAGAATGCAGATACATTCTGCTGCACGTCTTTTATATAGAGAAATAGTTTATATCAGTAGCAGACTGATATAATCCAGCCAGTCTAATGCAATCATATCTAAACCAACTAAACCTCAGCAGGACACAGAATATAATTCTCTCCAAGTTCATTTATACTGTGTGAACAGGGAAGACATCCTAATCAAAAAAGGGGGCATTGAACAGTATACACGGAAAAAGTTTATTCCATGGTTTGTAATAGTATGAGTAGCAACAAGAATGAAAAATTACCATCAGCTCACCATTTCTTCTAAAAAACAGGAGTCATTAATTAAAGCTAGCAACTGCAGATGGCCTTTCTGTCAAAAAATAATAGCCCTACAGAGCTCATTGCCGAAAGACATGCTGAAATTCTGGATGGTGCAAGGAAAAACTGGACAAGTTTGTGACAGATAGTCACTTTGGGGATGAAACACATAAAATCACATTCAGCAAATACAGTTAGAGAGTATAGCATTAGGGAAATTAGTATTTATAACATGTCCTGGTCTTATTCTTCCCTGAGAATTTACTTTTAGCCACTACTGGAGGCAGCATACTGGTCTAGAAAAATCCCTAAGATGCCCCTTAACAAGTTTTTTTGGTTCACTTACAGTGTCTTTCACAGATGCAAATAAAACAGTGGATATCAGCGAATTAGAAACATTCTGTACCAGAGAGGCAGGTTTAGTTCTCTACTTTTTAAGAGTGGACTTGAGTCATTAATATTAATGAAGTGATACAATTCTGAGATTTGTGGCCTGTTAGTATTGTCTAACACATTATAGAATCTACATAGTATCTTGCTGAAAAATGTCAGCAGTAGAAGACTGAGAAACTTCTGAGCTAGAATAACTATACATTTTATTATATAGAAAGCTTTATGTGCTGGTACAAAGGCCAGAAAAAATAAAGAAAAAAGACACATCCAAAAATGGATAATTTTATACTTCCAAATGATCTAATCAGAGTTCTCACATATTAGGCAAATACACAGGTTCATGGTAGAAAGTGGATAACTAAACCAGTTAATAAAATAACCTTTCAGCAGCTTGATTCCAGAGGAGACATAGAGACTTTTGTGGAACAATACGACTTCCTGTAGCATAAATCCGATAAATTACTTCATTGTTATCTTTTAAAGGCTGTGAACTCCGACCCTTCAAGCTCATAGAAAAAACCTGAAACAACATGCACAACATAAGTACAAATTTAATATTAAAATGCAACAGTTAGTTGCATTTTAATCAGAAACACAAAAATGTTCACATTATTTTACATATATTTAAGATGTTTTGAGCAATATCTAAATTAAACTATTTTCTTGAAAAAATTAATTGCATTATCTTCAAACCTTGTTCTTCAGGGCGAGTTCTTTATCTCCAGTAATGAACCACTGCTGACTGCTGTATTCTGTGAACTGCACAGATTCACAGTTCTCTCGTTGAGGAGGTGATAATGAAACAGAGACGTCTAGTAAATGTTCAGGCACTTGAATAGAATCCCCATCTTTGCCATCAAATCTGTGTCCATTGATTTGCTGAGGAAACCAGTTGTGAGCCATTATTGCAATATATGGGCAGCTGTCAAGGATATTTTTACCTCTGTTGAATTGGAAAAGCAATAGAGTTGGTAAGTGCAAATGAGCTTCGCTATTCTTCAGAGAATGGCTCTAAAATGTGTTTGTAACTAATATTTTACCCCTCCATAATTTTTAGTTTTTATGACATTTAACTGACAAACAGTTTCAGTTTCTGTGATAAAGCCAGGGCCTAAATTGTTATGTATTTCAGCTTCTCTATTTCCCCTCCCCTGGGTTTTGCTCACTATGATCTGCAGACAAAACCCCTCCATGGTAAACTAGGTTATCAAAACACTTGTCTTTATAACTTGATGTAGAGATTAATCTACAAGAATGAGATCATACATTAAAATGTATGACCTTGCTTTACCTCTTTTTCCCAACCAATGGTGCAAAAAACCTTGGAATAAAGAATTTTAACTTTCAAGTTCTGGACACTGTTCAGGACAGTGTTGATATTTATGCCATTTACTGTCTTTTGGCTGAGATGGGATTCATACCCCCTACAATTTAGGATGTGGCAAGAAAATTTATATCTTCAAAACAAGCTGTGATCGAAATCTAAACTATGTTGATTTTTTTGAGGGGGGAAAAAGAAGTATTTTTTTTCCTAAATTTGACTACCAATTATTTAATAGATTCACAGAGGAAGAAATTTAGAGAGAATTCACTGCTTTAAACCATCTGACTCACAAAAGGGTGTAATGTATTTCTGCAGTCACCTATTTCCCCTGCCCATAAGCCTGACTACAGAATATTATGCACTTGCAGACACAAATACCAATTTAAAACTAGATGTGAAAAGTACACTTTGCATTTAAAAAAATGTAAATGATGTTCAAGTGAGCAAAACAAAACATCCAGAAATTACAAAATGCCAGGAGAAATGTTGGGTTAGTAGTTCTCCTCTAAGTCTTAGAACATAGCTATCCACCACAGAATTACATAGTATTTTCTTAATAAGAGTAATGAATATTTTCCAGGCAGTATCTGAGCCAAAGTTGACTTAATACGCCCTGATTCCTACTCCCACAGCTACGCTGTACCTTTGTACCAGTTATATGTGACACCAGCTCATAGTGCCAGTATAGTGCTGTCTGATTGTGACAGGGTGTAATGCAGGTGTCAGATGACAGCCATTATATTGTCACATATTTCTAAACTGTATTATGAACTCAAGTTTACTAACCTTTCTCCCTGTGATCCACACATTATCCCGGTCAACAGGGAAAAAGCAAACTTCTCAGTCACCACTGCAAGCAGGCTATATCCTCGCGTGTCCTCACGTTTCGGGCTAGCCAGAGCACAGAGTATCTCATAGAAAAGACTTCTACTTTTATCAGTGAGTAACTGTTTTTCACCTATGTCTGTAACCTAATAAGAGGAGAAGAAATCAAACAACACTTCATGTGCAGAAGTCTGCTCATAACTTTTCCTCATATCAAACAGTTTAGTGAGCCTTCAGTTTTATTCCAGTGTTCATTCTGACAGTTCAGAATATCTTTTCCACCTTCTGATCATGGCTGCCAAGGCACAAGATGCAGCATATGTCAGAACTACATAAAGATATGCTTACGAACAGGGATTTGGTTATTAAAGAAACTATGTGGCGTTTTCATTCTTTCATAAATCAAGGATTGTTGAGTCCAGACAATTTTTGCCCTTATTTTCTATATTCTGTGTCAAAACAGCAACACAGACGAAACACTGCTCAATAATATTGTTATACTGCTTTGTGTCTGTGTATTTAAATGTTTTCCAGCTTCTGTGCATTGTTCTGTACGTCCAGAAGAGCCAGAAAGACATCACTAGTCCCAGAGTGCTAGTGCCAAAGTGCTCAGCTACCCTGCCAACCTGATTCCCCAAGCTCATGCAGGGAGAAAGGCAAACTGCATGCCTGATTAATAGAACAGCAGACTTCAGCTGGCCTGTGCAGGATTTGGTTGTGTGCTGACTGCAGTGAGCTGTGAAGACACAACCAAACCTTGGGCTCAGCATCTTGTGCCAGGGCTAAAACAAATAAAGATGTGGCCTGAAAATCAAGAAACCATAGTCATAGAATCAGAGTCTCATAGAATGGTTTGGGTTGGAAGGGACCGTAAAACTCATCCAGTCACAACCCCCTGCCATGGGCAGGGACACCTTCCACTAAACCAGGTTGCTCCAAGCCCCGTCCAACCTGGCCCTGAATACTGCCAGGGATGGGGCAGCCACAGCTTCTCTGGGCAATCTGTGCCAGGGCCTCACCACCCTCACAGGAAAGAACTTCTTCATAAAATCTAGTATGTAAATCTAGCTTCTGTCAGGTTAAAGCCATTCCCCCTTGTCGTGTCCCTACAGGCCCTTGTCTATAATCCCTCTCCAGCTTTCTGGTCCCCAGCTTCCTCTCCTTTGATAGTGGGACTTCACAGTTTCTATTGTTACCTTTCTGTTATGTGCCCCTGACTCACTGGTGAGGATGCTAACCTTGATCTCATCACAGGCCTGTGACACAGGCCAGTTAAAACTAAACAGATAGTTTCATATTCTTTTTAAAGCCACTGGTCATTCAAGTAAGAGCAGGAGAGGTTTACCTTCTCTATGATGTGCATCACAGCAGTAAGCTGCTCTTCTGTAGTTTCTGTAGCCACTCTGACATTGAGCTTCTGGAGGACTCTGTGTAAAATGGTGTCATCAAGAGGCTGATGCAGTTGATCAATCAGCCCCCAGACTGGCAAGGAATCAAAATCTGAGACAATTGTGATGTTAGCAATACCATACACATCATCTACTCTGGCACTGCCTGTTGGATTAGAAAGTACAACCTGGAAACGTTTAGGAAATGGGTTTAAAGATCCTGTCTTTGGGGTCAGTGTCACATCCAGAAACACATTTCTCTGTCCCGGTTCAAAAGTCAATAAACCTTCAGATCTTGCAAAATCCTGCCCTGCCACAGCTGGAGATATGAATGTCCGACCAATAGATTCAGGTTTTTGTAGCTCCTTAAAACAAACCAAAAGAGGTTTAGGTTACATTGTGATAGATAAGATTGTTCAAAACCATCTGCTGTAAAACACACATACTTTAAATGGGTAAAATTTAAGTATGTAATAAAGAAGTCCTCTTTCAAAATGCACGTAAGAATGATATCATGATTGCATTAAATGAAACTGTGATCTGTCACTTGTAGTCAGTGACAACCTAGGAGATGAATCATATATATTGGCAATAGCAAACAGGATCCCTCTTTTGCTTTTCCCAAACAAAAGTCACAAAGCTTTTCTGGATGTTACAAAAATGTTAACACATTCATAATGTGAATTAAGGAGGGGTTGATGTAGTTTGTGTCTGCAGCATGAATTCCCTCAGTTCAAGGTACAGACAAGCATCACAGACACATAAAAACTAAACAAAAGCAGAGTATAGGTTTTGGAAATCTGTGCCCAAACTAATATCAATTCATGATATTTTCAGTCCAAGTGTAAATAATTAAAATGAGAACAATCCACTTTGGTCTAAAGGTGGAAAAAAAAAAAAACCAAACAACAAACAACTGTGGAATTCATATACAAAGCAGAAAGATGAACTTATTTAGGAATGCTAAACAGCCTCATTTCCCTGTGATGTAGCACTCTTTTTACCTTCCATGAGTTTTGCAGATATTGTTTCATTCTTCACATTCTTGCTCTTTTTTGTCAGTTTCCATAACCTTGATATCATGTCTGGTAATGTAATAAACTTTCCTTAAGTGGAAACTAGCATTCTGAACTATTATTCAAATGCATGATTTTTCAATTGTATCTATTAATTTAATAAGTACAACTATATACTCATTCTTAAGTAAAGCCCTCCTACTGTAAAATATTAGGATTTTTATTAGGGAAATACTACAATTTTGAAAACATTTAGCTTTAATTAGTAGAGCTTACTTATAGAATAAATCGGACATTTTTGAGTTCACAGCAGAACTTGGTAAACCAATGCAGTGTGTATCTGTTTAAAATTCCCCTAGCACATGATCACATCTTCTATGCCACTGAAAGTGAGAAGTTTCCTTTTGTTTATATCTTCCAATTTATAATTAGGAAACAGGAAAATAAGTGATAATAACAGAACTAGTGACAAGAACAATGCTTAATAAACCTTTGTCGGAATGATGTAAACATCTGTTTCCAGTTAGCCCTCATGCTTCCTGTCTGCCGTGACCTCTTATTTTACAGGTACCAATACTTTGGTACTTGGCCATGCACCCTTGAAACCTAAAACTGCCCAACTTTAGTGTAAATATACACTGGACAGTAGCAATTTCTTCTCCACTTAAATTATAATGAACTATTAGCTGGAAACAATGTAAAAATTTGTTAGTACACAATCTAACTAAAACACTGGCAAGTTACAGTAGAATAAATGAACAGAAACACCATGCAAACAATAGAATGCAAAATGTTATAAAATAAAGGGTCAGCACATAGAAATATTGGAAATGTGACACTCCAGGGCAGCCTTGGATGCAGTGATCGTGAGATGGTAGAATTCGAGATCCTCAGGACAGTGAGAAGAGCGTGCAGCAAACTCACTGCTCTGACTGCAACAGAGAAGACTTTGGCCTCTTCAGGAACCTGCTTAGTAAGGTTCCATGGGATATAGCCCTAGAGGGCAGGGGGGCCCAAGACTGTTGGTTGATGTTCAAGGATAACCTGCTACAAGCTCAGGGGTGTTGCATCCCAACTAGGAGGAAGTGCAGCAGGAGGGCCAGGAGACATCCTTCTGTGGATAAGGAGATGCTGAGGAAAATGCAAAGGAAAAAAGAGGCTTATAAAAGGGGAAGCAAGGATAGGCCACCTGGGAAGAATACAGGGATGGTGTCCTGGGAAGCTAAGGAACACGTAAGGAAAGCTAAGGCCTGGTTAGAATTAAATCTAGCAAGAAATATGAAAAATAACAGAAAGGGATTCTATAGGTACATAAGCAAATAAAAGACAAGGGACAACATGGGCCCTCTCCGGAAGCTATCAGGAGAACTGGGTACCTGGATTTGGAGAAGACTGAGGCTCTCAATGATTTCTTTGCTTCAGTCTCCACTGACAAATACTCTGACTGCACCACCCAAGTCTTGGAAGGCAGACACAGGGACTGTGAGAATGAAGACCTTGGGCCCACTGTAGGAAAGGATTTGGTTCAGGACCATTTTAAGAACCAGAACATGCACAAGTCCATGGTACCTGATGAAATCCATCAGTGGGTCCTGAAGGAATCATAGAATCATAGAATCATAGAATAGTTAGGGTTGGAAGGGACCTTAAGATCCTCTAGTTCCAACCCCCCTGCCATAAGCCTCACACTAAACCATGTCACCCAAAGCTTCATCCAATCTGGCCTTGAACACTGCCAGGGATGGAGCACTCACAACCTCCCTGGGCAACCCATTCCAGCATCTCACCACCCTAACAGGAAAGGAACTTGCAAATGAAGTTGCTAAGTCACTGTCCATCATATTTGAGAGATCATGGCAATCAGGTGAAGTTCCCGAAGACTGGAAAAGGGGAAATATAACCCCCATTTTCAAGAAGGGGAAAATGGATGACCCGGGCAATCACAGACCAGTCAGTCTCACCTCTGTGCCTGGCAAAATCTTGGAGCAGATTCTCCTGGAAGCCATGCTAAGGCACATGAAAAACAACAAGGTGCTTGGTGGCAGCCAGCATGGCTTCACTAGGGGGAAATCCTGCCTGACCAATTTGGTGGCCTTCTACGATGGAACTGATGGACAGGGGTAGAGCAGTTGACGTCATGTACCTGGACTTGTGCAAAGCGTTCAACACTGTCCCACACGACATCCTTGTCTCTAAATTGGAGAGACATCAATTTGATAGGTGGGGCACTCGGTGGAGTGGTGTCCCTCAGGGATCGGTGTTGGGACCGGTCTTGTTCAACATCTTTGTTGCTGACATGGACAGTGGGATTGAGTGCACCCTCAGCAAGTTTGCCAATGACACCAAGCTGTGTTGTTTGGTGGATACGCTGGAGGGAAGGAATGCCATCCAGAGGCACCTTGACACGCTTGTGAGGTGGGCTGATGCCAACCTCATGAAGTTTAACCATGCCAAGTGTAAGCTCCTCCACCTGGGTCGGAGCAATCCCAGGCACAGCTACAGGTTGGGCAGAGAAGAGATTCAGAGCAGCCCTGCAGAGAAGGACTTGGGGGTGGTGGTTGATGAGAAACTTAATGTAAGCCAGCTTCAGCGTGCGCTTGCAGCCCAGAAAGCCAACCGTATCCTGGGCTGCATCAAAAGGAGCGTGACCAGCAGGTCGAAGGAGCTGATCCTGCCCTTCTACTCTGCTCCTCCGAGACCTCACTTGGAGTATTGTGTGCATTTCTGGTGTCCTCAACTTAAAAAGGACATGGAACTGTTGGAACAAGTCCAGGGGAGGGCTATGAGGATGATCAGGGGACTGGAGCATCTCCCACATGAAGACAGGCTGAGAAAGGTGGGGCTGTTCAGCCTGGAGAAGAGAAGGCTGCATGGAGACCTCATAGCAGCCTTCCAGTATCTGAAAGGGGGCCTATAGGGGTGCTAGGGATGGACTGTAGTGATAGGACAAGGGGTAATGGGTTCAAACTTAAACAGGAGAGGTTTAGATAGGATATAAGAAAGAAATTCTTTCCTGTTAGGGTGGTGAGGCACTGGAATGGGTTGCCCAGGGAGGCTGTGAGTGCTCCATCCCTGGCAGTGTTCAAGTCCAGGTTGGACAGAGCCTTGGGTGACGTGGTTTAGCATGAGGTGTCCCTGCCTATGGCAGGAGTTTGGAACTAGGTAATCTTAAGGTCCTTTCCAACTATTCTATGATTCTATAAAATCCCACATATTCAAAGTAGGTCAGTCTAAGCACTATTCCAATGTGATAGCAAACTTCGAGGAATCCCTCTTGCAGCCAGTGCCCAAGTCCTTGAGGCTGGATGCACAGCTGTAAGGAAGTGGAAGGAATTATGTTTTTGCAGCTGTGTTATTTCAGCTAGAGAATCTTCATGATTGGTCAGTAATTATGAGATACTTGTTTAGAGATAAAAGTTTCAGCAGTTAGTAGTGTCTAGTGTTACAGCTGTAAACATAACACAATGGAATGTGGATGATAAAATTGACTCTACCACACTGCATTTTCAATCAATCAGAAAAATAATTATCAGGTTTAGCACTTCAAGAACATGGGATAAAATCTGATGAAAGCATCATTTTTCTTAAGTTTACTCTGTGCATTAATAATTTTGTGACCAAACACAGTGTGTTGCTATCTGAATCATACCCATCATTTTAAAAGTTAACTTCAGAGAAAGCAGCCTTAAAATAATTGGAGTCTTAGAAGAAACTTACAACAAAGAAATGTATTTAATGCCAGACTAACCATGGCCTTTGAGACTCCTGGAAGGGTAGTATCAACAAAATCTCTCTTGACAATGCAATGAGAACAAGGTCTTTTTACTAATGGAAACACAAGGAAGCTAGACCATCTAGGCCCAGCAAATGTTTGACTATTTCCTGAAAAAAAAAGCTTAATTATAATAACATTTACTTTAGAGAATGAACAATGATTTAATGATACAAATAATAAGTTAAATAATAAGAGTCTTACCTTCATGCTGTAGCTAACTGTTGTGGTTACTGATGTACTAGAATCTCTGAGCGCTTGCAGACTGATTAAAGTTGTCTTTCTATAAGCCACAGCAAAACGAGATCCCACAGCAAAATATACTAAACCATGAGGAGCATCACTTTCAAGAACTTTTACAAAAGCAAATCTGGCACTGCTGTTCAATGCGGCTCCTGTACTCACAGCATACAGTTCAACAAAAAAATATGTTTCAAATTCAGGAACCTGTAAGTGAGATGTAATGATTTTCATATCATTATAAGACCGACTAATTACTTTCAGCTTCAAAAATGCATATATTATTTTATATCCACAGTGGAACACTTTTACTAACACTTACCACAAGCCTGCTTCCTGAAACATGCAGTAAGTACAATAAAAGTATATCCCAAAAATAATATTGCAATAGGCAACACCCTTCATGTACAATAATAAAATCTCAGGTTTTCACATGGAACTTCCTGTAGTAAAGTAGCTACTTATATACTACACGTATTGTTGCTGTAAGTCAGGCATAACACATGACAGTAAACTCTCAAATAGCTCCATATTCCAGACTATGGATCTAAGCAGATGCCCATTCTGCTCTTTCATTTTCTTTTTTCATTACAAAAAGGCATGTACACACCTACTCACTCAGGGAAAAACTGCACAGAAGTCTAAATGTGCAGTTTTGAAACTAACTAATTAACTTGACTGTATTCGAGTACTGAACGCAGGTAAAGTTCTGAAAACTTTATGATTCTGCATACAGCCTTAGTGTTTAAACACTAATATGTTTATACATGTTTTTTGAAGCAAACATCAGTAGACTTGAATGTGTAATTGTATTTATTGAAAATCATAAAGCTTAGAACTATGATCTGATGGTTTGGAAAACAAGGTGTTGAATTCTAGTGTTCATAAGTGAAAGAATGAGCCTAGTCAATCCTGCATTCATAATGCTTGTTGGCTGAAAATATGGTAGCAGTATTAAATTACAATAAGACGTTCTGCTTCATCCTTGATTTTGTACCTAAAATGCAAACAAACATGTTTAGAAATAGACTTGTGATTACTAAGATTCCAGAAATCATTGAAAATACGTTACCTGTACCTTTTTACATGCACACATGAAGCAGCAAACTTGCCAAAGATTTATTTCTTCAGAAGACAATAGCATTACAAAAAAAAATTATGATCACTGAAGACAATTTTTTTTTTCTTTTTTACTACAGCTCTGTTTTAGCTCTGGATTTTTGGAAGTCTTGCTGTAATTCTAGGTAAGCAGGATTTAGCTCTTGGCTAATAAAGTCAGTACAGCTGACCAAGTAAAAACTTTCTAAGTAAAAGTTAGAATATACCATAAAAACATAAAATATTTATTGACTGTATTTATGGCTTCATAATTTTATAATGTATTTGCTACTGATATATAAGCTATTTTATGAAAGAACTAAAAGAAAAATTAGTAAATATTTGGTGTGTTAAATACCATATATTTTTAATTGAGCTGTTGTTAAGAAATTCCCTAAATGGAATTATTTTGACAAATTGATGACTGGAACAAATTTACTTGAATGTCACAGGGAACTTAAGCCTTCCATTAGCACCTATTAGAGTGGGATATGCTTGTGCTTCATGTGACACAACTGAATGTCTCTGCAGCTGCTGCACTGGTATCATTAAACAAAGAATTCACTCCCTTGGACTAAATGCTTCAAAATCCCAGTTCAGCCAGAGAGGCAGCCGAAGTCTCATCATCTATATATTTTATTCATTAACTCTGTAATGTAAAAATAACATCTGGAGATGAAGAGGGGAAAATGGCCTCTTACTGGATTCACAGAATGCACCCTATTCTCTAGTGGGTAATCACTATTTCCCACATCCTACATCTTGCATTATTTTCTACAATGCAGTCAGAATCTTGTCCTTTTCTATTCCCCAGACTTCCACTTTGCCACTAGCCTGTGGCTGTTAAGATAATTTCTTGGAAAGTTTCAATCTCTCCATCCTGAAAGAATGGCAAGCTTTAATCCTTCCTTTCTTAAGGGACTGCCCTTACCACTGGGTGTTCACACAAAAATGTATTTTTTCTTTCCCTTTTCAGTAAAAGTGACTGAATGCTGTGCTTTGTGTTAATTCAATGATGTCTGCATTTCTGAGTGCCATCTGGGCCTCTCGAGACTCTTAGGATTAGGCATACCCGACTGACAAATGCCAAACAGCTTTAGTGGCTGATGGCTGCTAAATTGAACTTCACTGCTCGCAAGCTGGATGTGCACAGTGACAGATTTTTATGCAGCTTTATGATTGAGTAGAGTTTTCACAGATCACTGCACTAGATTTAGGCATGTAAAATCATGCACAAGTTGCAATAAAAGTTTTTTTTGTTGAATGAGATGTTATTACTTACAGGATGTGCTTTCCCTAAGTCAACCAATCTAAGAAGTGCTTTGATAGATAAAAGATTTGCTGAGTAAAGGATGAGAGTCCAGTACCTGAATATGTAACTCACTGAAATAATTCCTTTTTCAACTCCTTTTTTCTTTTACTGTTTTATAAAACTCTTGAGATCTGCAGTTTACTCTTTGAACTAAATACTCATCTACTTCCCATTTTTTTAGCTGTCATAATAATGGTAGTACAAGCCTGTAAATAAACACATATTTTCAGAAGAAAATGTGTTTGCAGACATCACTTTACCACCTTCAGACTGCACACCAGCTTCTCTGGATCAGAGAAGATTTTCACCCTGAAAAATTGCAGTTCAGCATCATAGTACTGTACATAAATGAGCAATTATTACTTACATTATCGGGTTTTATTTCAATGGAGATGTTGCACATTGTTTGTCCTGCCATGCAGGTGGTGGCTCCCAGCACAGATACAAGCTCGTTCTCCAAGTTCATGCCATCCTTCAGAAGGACAACAGCTGTTTTATTAAATGTCACACGCCAAAAGATCCTCACATCTTCAAAAGCCCTATAAGCAAATCAAAAGAGCATACATGTACTGAAGAAGGAAACATAAACCACAGAGGTAACACACATGTTATGTTATTATTCAGAACTTATCACTAGGGAACAAACTGCTTTAAGATGAAAATATCTCTCTTTTTATTTAAATTCCTTCCTCTAAAATATGTTTCAATTGCCAAAAAGTAACAGAGGAAGAAAATATAGCAATTACAGGCACCAAGATCCTTCTCAATTTTTGTTTCAGAAAACTAAATTAGCTGAATAAAAGACACTGGCTTAACCATGTGCCCAGAAAGCCAGGAAGGATTTCTCTTTCCTATAAGCTTCAGGAGCTTAGAGTACTTGAGCGTATCTGTTTAAAGAACACAAATATGCAACACACATGTTAATTAGAAAAAAACATAGAAGACCTTAGTACTGACTTTTAATTGCTCATTTTAGCATTCATACCTACTTCTATTACACAGGGAGATGAGAATCTGACTTACACTTTTAGCAGTGAAAGTACTTTATCGTAAGCAAAGCCTTCACATTTGCTGTCTCATGGTGTAAATTGGAAAATACTTGGGTTTTTCCATTTTTGTTTTATACCAGTAAGTGACAGACTTAAACACATTCACAACTTAAAAGCCTATTTGCCAAATTCTGTGAAGTTATTAAAGGAGGTGAAAGGCAAAGATTTATTATAAAATCCTATCATAACTTCTTCCACTACCAGCAGCATATTACAGAGTGTGGAAGAGCACTTCAATCAGCTCTTGCCTGTACCTGTTTGGTTGCCTTGTGACAATCAGCAGCACCTCTCTGTTTTCTGAGTCTTCATCAAGTACAAGACCACTTTGTACCTCTGGCATGAATCCCAAAATGCCATTCTGGAGATCACTTCCTATATAGGAAAGAGAGCATGAAGGTAATTAGCAAGAAAGTTAAGCGGAGACTAAATTATGATTTTAATATGGATAGCTGCAAAGAAAACCCCAAAACTGAGTATCAAAAGCATGCTGCAAAGTACCACTTGGGAATGCCTCAAACACTTTTTTTTCTTTTATATTTGTATTCTTAATTTACAGTCCATATTTACCTAAAGCTTCAAATGTTGTCATTTCTAAATTCTATTCTAACTAGTAGAATAAGTCTTTTTAAAAGTAAACTCCTTATGAGAGTGCTGGCACAATCTATGCATATAAGCTTGTATTTTTGGAAGCATTTAGGAAACTGACTGAACTCTTTATCCCTTAACTTCAAGAGACTAGGTGTTACAGTGGTCCAGAAAAGTGTCAAAAGTCTTGCTTATAATGCCCTAACGAGTACAACTTCAGCCATAGTATTTTACGTTTGCTATATTATGCTTAGGACAAAGGAGAATGGCATTAATGACAGAGGGTAGATTTACATATCAGATCTTAAGAAGAAGTTCTCCCCTCTGATGGTGGTGAGGTGCTAGGACATGTTGCCAGAGAAGCTGTAGCTGCCCCATCCCTGGCAAATTGGACAGGGCTTGAAGCAACCTGGTGTAGTGGAAGGTGGGGTTGGAACTGGATGAGCTGTAAGGTCTCTTTCAACACAAGCCATGCTGTGATGCTATGATAGCCCTTAAAACATGTTCTTTTTAAACAAGAATGGGCCTCAGTATGCCCCTAGATGGACAGCACTGACATAGCAGGTTACGGGATAAAGATGGGCTTCCAAGGATATGGCCTCAGCTTTCCTATTCATCCCACCCCTACATTATTTTCCCAGATTGTTACATAAGCTTTTCTCCTGCATCTTTTATTCAGTTGTGGAACTAGGGATCTGCAAAATACTTCACTGTCCTCATGGGAACGTAAGTAACTTCAGCAAAACAGCATTAGTGATAAAAAAAAAACAGGGTTAATGAGTGTTCCATTAAATCTTGTTTGTATAGGATTTCTCCTTACAGGTAGTGATGGCTTTACTTTGCAATTGAAAGGCAGTCTACATCTGACCAAGTGATTATAAATGTCAATATATACACTGAACATTAACAGAAACGTCATGTTTGTTTATGTCAATGCACAAATATTCAGCCTGTGGTATCTTTCTCTATGCAGTTAAGTGCAGATACAGGCTTTGACCCTTGTGCTTTAATGTAAGCTGTCTCCTTTATGTGCTCATTGTACCCAGGGTGTAAATCTAGAGGATGTTAATACACTTCTCTGGGATTCAATGCAAGTTCAAATTCCAACCAGCGCCCATGCACATACTTCTCTGGTTAACTTGCACGTACAGGACACTAGTTGCTTGCATGCTGAATTCTTGAGATGGTGCACATGAAGGGAACTTGTTTTATACAGTCTGGTTTTGCACACAGCCTTGGTTGCTGCATACACTCATCCAACAGCATAGTTTCATCTTGGCTGTCAATACCTACCTTGTTTTGTTAAAGCTATCTAAATACACAAAACTCCAGTAAATGTTGGACCTTACATGTGACTTTCTTGATTAGCCTGAACTTTTCCAATTCCCAACTTGTTTCTAAAACTTGAGCTATACTGTGGTTAAACTTGGTTTATATTCAGCTGATAAGTCTGATGGATATATAAAAGATAAATGAAACTGGAGATTGGACATCACTTTCTCTCAGTAGCATGCAGTGACTGAAAGAAAAACTCTCCCCTCAGTCTACGATGTCCATTCCTACCCTCCATATTCAGAATCAGAGGACTACACTGCAGATATGAATTGCATAGCATCAAAGAACAAAACCAGAAACTGCTTCTTATACTTCGTACAAACCCCATACAACATAAAACTGAAGAAATCATGGAATCATTAGGGTTGGAAGGAACCTCTGGAGATCTTCTAGTCCAACCTCAATGGCAAAGAAATGGCAAAGAAAACAAATAAAACCGCAAGGCTTACATCTATAAGAAAAACATTCAAGTTTAGCCTTTGCCTTCCTGAAGTAAAGCAGGACTAGAACAGAGATAAGCAGAATCTACAAATGCATGTTGAGCTACGCTGCTAAGGGATCCATGGTGGGCTTTGTACATTACATGTTTCCTTCCTCTGATCTGGAACTCAAGATTTGGAAATAGAAAAACCCTGCTTATCATCAAATAGAATCCCAATCTTTCATAAAAACTAGTATTTGAACATACTGTTATTTACTGTTATTTAACTCAGCTGTACTTACTACTTTTCTGGGGGAAGAAAATATTACCTGCAATAATCACTGTTGCAAAAGCAGCAAATCCATATTCATCCTTTCCTTCCACAATCTGAGCGCCACATTCAGGATCTGAGAGGAAAACATAAAACAATTCCTGTCCTTCAGGCTCATCATCATCAAAAATTTTAATGGACACTTTGCTTTCTCTTTGTCCATCCAGCAAAGTCAAAGAGACTGACTGTTCTTCAAAATCTTCTCCTTCCATTGCCCAGGTAAAGTTTGATTTCCAAGCACTGCCAAAAGGATATGAATCTATTCCACTCTGTGCACTAGCTCCCCCAAAGGTTTTAACAGTTACTTCAATATCACCAGTAAACCCCTTGGTCCTTCTAATATGAAGTACCACTGTGTTGGGGGTACTGTTGTTTGCATCTTCTTCAATATAAGTAAACTCTGGCCCCAAACTCAGTATTCCATGAAGAATATCATTAGCCAGGATATTAATTGTTGCAACACTGAAAGCTGGATTCAGACGTGGACTCCAGGCAGGATTCACAGGTGGAACATCCAAAATTTCCACAGCAGTCAAATTTACAAAAAAAAATTCCTCCATTTCAGAGACAGTGTCATCTATTACTGATAATTCTATCACAGCAGTTTTCTGAAAGCGTAAAATCATAAGCTCTCCATTGTAGATGGGTATAAAGTCCTCTAGTGGTTTGGCACTTCCTGGAACGGTCTGATATGTCAATTTAGTGAGATTACTTTGAAAACCAAACAGTCTTTGGACATGTAGTGTGACTGTCTGAACATCTTCTTCAACTGAAATAGATCTTGAGTTAGGAGCAAACTGGAATATCCCCATTGGCTCAATTTCAGCTATAGTAAATCCAGATCTGAAATAGAAAAGGCATCAAAGTTCAGAAAGGAAATGCAAAGTTTGAAAAGTAAAACACCCAAGCAGAATCATTTCCAGTGAACAGTCAGTGATGGCTGTAGCAAATGTGTAACACTAGAGAGAAGCAACAGCAAAAATGAAAAGCAAGATCCAAAGAGGTTTCATTATTACCATGACTGGATCAAACGTTTGCCCACAGACTTGATACATTCTGAGTCGGCACCAGACACAGAATAAAGGATAAATAAAATAAGATCTTCCTGAGACAATGGAGAGGCAAAGGAAAGTATGATGTCTTTCTACCGAGGACACAATGCAGAGAGACATAATACAATACAATTACTCTGAGTAATACCAGTTTTAACAACTGGAAATCTTCCTGTACCAAGGGAAAACTGTGGAGCAGACAGATGCTAGCAGATCTTCAGCTTTAACTAGGAAGCTAGAGAAGGAAGAGAAGTTATTCTAAGACTTACAGTGGGGCTTTGAAATACTAACTGCCCCCCCCCCCATCACTCACAGTAATTTTCAACAGATCTGAGCCCTATTATCAGTATCAATTTAAGCTTTACTTTGTTCATATTAAACATATTTCCTTCTTAATAAAATAAGCATAGAGACTAAGAGTCTCTGCTGAAACCTGGGTCTTACACTTGTCTACAGAACTGACCCATTATTCAGTGCTAGCAACTACCAAATGGCATTGCAATTACAGTGAGTGATTATTGTTAACAAACTAGACTCCTTCAACCACTTCAAAATAAAGCCTTCAAAATAATGGTCAGCTTTACCTCCTGTGCTTATAAACCATATAAAACAGGTATTTTCAAAGCATTTCTTGTTTCATTTCATTTATTTTATACAATGTTCATTATCTAAGACCTTCTAAGAATGGATTTTTAGGGACACTAATGAAGACTGTTAGAGTTCCTCTTATTCTTCAGCTTCCTGGCTAAAACTGTTGATCTTAGTTCTTAAACGTCTCCATAATCCTAGGCACATTCTAGACACCTTCAATCCTAGTGATATTGAATAGACTGGAATTGGAGAAAAGCCTCTGTTCTGATTAGGTTAGATCTGCAACACAGACACTATTTCAACCTAAGAGAAGACATACAAATTTATCAAAGCTGGCACAACTTCCTACCCACCTATAAGTTAATAGGGATTTGTATGAGGTGTATGCCTGTACACAGGTTGCAATTCTTACAGCATCTGTGCAAAGCAAAAATAATATCCTTACCTGAGGCAAGCCCCACCAGACACATTGGTGTGCACTGCTGTTAAAGTGATGGCAAATGACTCATGTTTATTTACATTTGGAATAGCTTGAAATGAAATTACTTTACTTTGCTCACCAGAGAAAAATACAACAGTACCTGAAGGAAAAGAGTGAGAGAGCACAAGTCAAAATCACTAAATAGGAATTGTCTTTAGGTAGGTACTTGAGTCATAATTCCAATTCACTTAGGAACAAATCCACATTGATAAAGCCATCCATCAGGGGCACCACATTGTGCCTGCCTCCAAGATATATCTCTATGAAGTTTAGTTTCTTTTTTGCTGATAAACATCCCTCACAAATAAAAATTAGACCACAAAATTTTATTCTAGTAACTTTTCATTACTAGAGGAAGCATGTGGAGATACAAATAAAAGGTGAAATCATCACTTATGTAGCTTTCATAGCTGTTTCCTCCCTCAAACAGGTGCTTACCAAATGGAGGAGTAATATTGCCTGGCTGAGCAAAGTCAGTGATTAGGTCTGGTGGGTATCCTGAAATCCAGCTAACTGTTACAGAGCCATAAACTCCTTTTCTGGTTATGAGAGCCTGGCCTGTCCCTGCTACAATGTCTGCAAGTCGTAAAATCACAGATTCAAATCCAACCTGTGGAAACACAGTAGATTTTGTTATAGAATATGAAATAAAAATGAGCAATAACATAGGCGAAAGCATATTATATTTGAAAAATAGGCATTTTAAACAATAATCATTCATGCATATAGATGTATGTATGTATATAGATGTATTTATATGTGTATATATGCATGCATATATGTATGTGGATATATACATATACATGTGTGTGTATGTATACACACATGCTTCCTTTAAAACTATTCAAAAATACTTCTAAATCTTAGATTTCTGAGAATTACATCTCATGGAAAAGGAACCAGTATGACTTACATTTCAGCACTGAAAACAGTGGATATAGCATTCTGTGTCTGTTGTTTAAAAGAAAAACAAACCACCTGCTTTTAATGCTCCCAGGCAATATCTGTAGCACTGTACAGAAATACAAACATAGGTCTAAAACAAATAGTCCTTTTCTTTTAAGTCTGAGAACTTTCATTTCACATAAACAAAAATATAAACTAACCATAGTATTTACACTATTTCATTTTATAGATGAAAAAAACATTTTCAAACTATATTAATACATTTAATTTGTGTCAAAAAAGAGAAAATATACAGTACAAGTAATAAGTGGAAAATTCTTGTCAGTCATTAAACTGGTTGTAAAACCAGTGGAATCCTCATAGCATCTATCTTTTGCAATGGAGCATACCTTCCTTGTGTCGTAAAAGTGTTACACTGCAGCCAGTCTACTGACCTGTGAATTGGCAGCTTCCTCAGGAACAAGCAGAATAGTTGACTTTGCTTTTCCTAGTATTTTAGGCACATCATTGGCACTTCCCCTAACCAGGCTTACATTAGTCAGTTCCAGAGTAAAATTCAAGCCCAGCAGAATAAATGCCTTTTGAGAGAGAGAATTTAAGTAAAAAGGTAGAAATTTAATTCCACTAAAAAACATCATATCCACCAGTTCAAAGAATTAAGTATCAGAACAACCTGCAGGTTTTATTCCACTAGCATAAAAAAGCAGTGTTTTCAAGGCAAGTGTTTCTTTCATTATGTATCTCAAAAGAAATACAGCTAAAACATCAATATTGTCAATGTGATTTGCCAGCATTTTTGTGAGCTTGTAGACCAACTATTGCCATTTTAATAAACTGTATCTAACACAGTAGCCTCAGTTTTATTTAATCCTTAGGATTATAAAGATATAAAATGGTTGGAAAAGGATGTAAGACACTAATATTAATAACAACAACCAACCAAGGAACACAGAGAACTGCAGGTAAATTTACCTGCTGCTTCATGACTCAGCACTGACAGATCACTATTTACAACCCAAAAGGGAAACTTAAGGAAATAGCTGCATACATGTAATAAAAAAATATTGAACTGATAGTAACACAGAGCAATGATGGAAGGAAAGACTGAATATGTGAACAGCTACATGGCAGTGACTTGACAATTATTATCTGAAAATGTAGTATTTGATAACAGTCCTGATCCTTAATGGTGGATACCATTGGGAATTTAGTATCTTTTTCCACTACGTTGGTATTGTGACAGACACAAACAGAAACAATATATATCATAGGAGCTAAAAGGATAATACCAACCTGGTTACTTATTGGCACTCTTTTCACTCCAAAGCTGGCACCGTCTTCTACTGTGAGGTATCCCACCTCATTCTCAGGTTCAATTAGCACTTCTTCATGGTGAGTCATGATATGGTACTCAACCATCACTTCTCCAAATGCTCCAGCATGCCGAGTTACATTGATCTGAACATACCGATCCAGGTTTCTCTCTATGAATACTGACTGATGATCAGAGTACAGGGCAAACACTCCATGAGGATCATCATTTGCAAACACATTGATCTTCGAAATTCTTTTCTCTTGGTCTAAATCTGCTCCACCTTCTACTGAAATCAGCTGCACCACATAGTTTTCATCCAGTTCTGGAATATCATCAGGTAACAGGTAGATAATTATCTCAGCTGTACTCTGCTGGTCAGCAATGACAACAGAGTCCTCTGTTGTAAGGAAGTCACCTGTGATGTCAGATTCACTACATATTTCCCAGTAAACCTGAAATGAGTTTAGAAAACGCACAAAATGAAAGCAAAATTACACATAGAGTCAGAAACCTTCATATTTAGGATTCAGTACAGATAGGATATGGAACAGACTGGGTTTAAGAGGGTAAAATAAATATTGGTTTAGGTTGGCACAGAAACAACACAGTCTTACAAAAATGTGTATTGTTCATTTAATAGTACTATGAATTTAAAGATGTCCTTTGTATATCTTGAGAATATTTATGTAAAACTACATTGAAACTCAGAATTTTTAAAAATGAATCATTTTTGTACATCAACATATTTTTTGTGTTTTCAAGATTCCTCACTTATGTGAGGAAAGAGGAAGAGTGAAAACTCATTAACAAAGCAGATGCTTCTATTAATAGATTCTTTTAGAATTAAACAAGTACCTGTTAAAATGCCTATATCTAAACAACATTAAGTAAAAAACAATGTAAGTGATGGTTCAAAAAGTCTGTTTCTTAACTTTAAATATGACAGGAAAAATAAATTGTGATGATCTCAAAGAAAGCTCACTATGAATGTATGGTCTTTTTTGTTCTCCCATCAAAAGCACAGGGAAAGTGAGATAGGAGAGAAGCACTGCAGTACTGTTTTTTTTTTTCTAACCTGACCTGGGGAGACTGAATGTGACTCTCAAAACTACAAGTATTAGGGCTAAGCCCTTGCTAAATCCAGTCTAACAGGCAAGATGTTGAAAAAGAATTTGAGAAACAGGCAAACGAAAGACACAGAATAAGATATTCCCCCACACATTGATACTGAGGATGATTTCAGATTACACTGTTTATTAGGAAAGAGTGAGAATACCGTTATGTTTCCCAGAGTGCCCTGAATTCGCCTGATAAACAGTGTGATGTTTTGTGGCCCTTCCACTGCTGAGGGTTCTGTATAGTTTTTCTCAATTAAGGATTCAGGAGCAAACTGTACAATTCCATTAGGATCACCAAATTTCTGTATCTGTAAAAAAGTAAACAACAATATATCAGACAGCAAAGGAAGTATGATTTTCCCCTTCTCAGTTCTGTCTCCCTGTCTGAGGAAGAAAGGACAGTTTTATTTCAAACGCTGTATATCACTATGTCTGAATTACTAGCAGCAACAAGAATTTTTCGTCAACTGACTTAAAATGGAGTTGCAACACCAGTGCCTACTGAGTGTGAAACATTCCAGCCCAGGGAAAAAAACTGGGTCCCTGTAGGAAAAATGAGGAGTCTGCAGATATAGGAACTAATTCCATCAATGCTTTACAGATCAGGAAAAAAAAAAATCCAATTTTTAGGAAAGATTTCCTTTTCTTTTGCTAGCTTCTTATATCAGCCTTATAAATATTTCCTTAGTTGCAGTATCTCTAGAGCAATAATTTGTCTTTGACAACTCCCTCTGCCTTCTCCCACAGATTTCTGCATTTCTTTTGCTTCATGATAGTCAGATTCTCTCCTTTCATCTATATAGGAGAGCTGGAGGGGAAGAGGAGGTCAAGAAGGGATGAACAGTGAGATGACATGTAGAAAAGAGGACCCAATCCATGCTCTCCACAAACAGAACCACAGAATATGCAAATAGGAGAGCCAAAACAGGGCTTGTATACAATTTTTCCTGACAATTTTTTTTCTTTTTGAAGAACTGAAGCTCTAACAAGTAATACAATGACAAAAAGCCAAACGACAAGCTGTGCAATCATTATTACTAATTTTTACAATCTTTAAAAATAAATAGCAGCGTCAACAGAGATCTCAGAAGAAAAAAATAAAAGCAACAGTGACTTACTATTAGTGCAATGCTATTTGCCTTAGGATCTATTTCTGTTTCCCCTTCTATAAGTCTCAGTCTAATAATGAAGGTCTCCTGAACTTCAGCTTCAGTATGAGGATGGATTTGTAGATCAATAGTTCTCAGCCCTCCTTCTCCTTCTCCAAAATAGAATGATCCATTCACAGGGTCACCAATGTCACTATTCATGGGAGATAAAATCTCTTCTGAATTAGGTCCCAAGATGTCCCAATTAATCTGTGGACAATACCAGCCCAGATTTAGAGTGGTGACATAATAGCTTCCCAGGGGGAGAAATGAGAGAATACCACAAGTGACATAAAAAATCTTCAATCTGGTAACTTAATATGTATAGATCTTTGCTCATACAGAACACAAAATATTCACACTAAATTCTACATGGTAAAATATATAATCATAATAAATATGACACATTCCAAAACAAAATTTTGAAGACACAGTGCCTGTTTATTAATTTCTAAGTATTAGTATAGACAAAAAGTAAAAATGTGATTTATTAGGCACTTAACAGGAAACATATGGGCCAGTTTGTATTTCTCTCTTCCATAATTTGTTTCACAAGGCCCCACAAATGAGTGCTCATAATCAAAGCCATTCCTGTGGTGTGATATCAAGACTGAAAATTACAAATGCTTCCTTCAATAAAAGTTTTAAATATTTCAGATTATGATTACTTTTTCAGAATGATTAAAAGCTACAGTATTTTTTAAATTTCCCATAAATTAGATTGCTTTTGAGGAATTCATATTCAGCACTTTAAAATTATTAATTTGGCCATTTAATTGTTTTCCTGTTTTCTCCAATGACTTCTACAATAAGTCAAAGAAGCCAAAGGCAATTTTTATGCAGTGGACAGGAGGCTTTAATGCCAATCTTCCAGTCATTTGCCAAGACTGTAGAAGGTCTTCCCTGGTTCATATTTGTAACTTCACTTTGTCAGTGGTCTCTATAGAGTATAAAAAAAAAAATCTAGAAAATGCAAGTACTTAAAGTTAGTTAAAAAAGTTAGTTAAAGTTAAAGTTTAAAGACTTTAAGTTAGTAGTGGTGTATAAAATTAATCATATTTTCAACAGGATTAGTCGGCTAGTTCAAAAAAGAAAAAGCACACAAGACCATAATAAAATAAAGAAACCAGCAGAAGAAAGAGAGTATTAGAAGCGTAACAACATTTTCTGTGATACTGCATATATATGCAATTATCCTAGTAGAGATCAGTCACAAATAAGCTTGAAGAAAAAAGTAGGAGCTTTTTGACCTGGTCAGCAGAAAGCATTCAGTCTTTGAGAGCCAAGGCCCACCTGTGTCTCCCCCAGCAATCTTCCAGTCCTTTCCAGCACTAGGGACACTGTTGTAAGAGTATCAGGGTTGGGAAGAATAATTTGACTTTGGTTGAGAAATCGGATGATCCCCTCAGGGGAGTCACTCTTAGCAATAGTGACCTGGCTCACTAGGTGAAGCCCAAGGACTGCTCCACCAGTGGCTCCTGTCAGGTGGATTTCAAACAGCTCTGCAAATTCACTGCATGAAAAAAGAAAAAGTGTTTCTGAGATATCTGTGAAAGAAAATAATTAAAATTATTCTTAGTGATTCAGCCATGCACCCAGCTGGATCTGTTTTAAAGGTGTACAGAAATCACCCCCATAAGCATACTTCAGAAGATTCCTCCCACATGCACAGAATGGTGATATCTGAAATAAAATTAACATTCTACTTTCGACTTGTATTGAAGTAAATATGACAGAATATTTTATTGTTCACAGCAGTACTATTAACACCCAAGATTTCTGAAAATCTAATTTAAAAAATGTATTTTTTGCATAAAATTTAACAAACAGGAATGACGAAACCCTAATAATAGCACTTTTCCCCTCCCCTTTTTTAAATTGAGATGACTTTTCAGAACTGCAGAAATTTGTTTTTTAATTCCATTTCTACACACAGGTGTGCTGCACATGCTAAAAAAAAAAAGGACTTTTCAGAAGTAAAATGCTGAATAAATATCTGGAAAATTAATTACCTTTCTTCATCATCTATAATAGAGATGTAAATAAAAGTCTGGTTCTGGCCATGATAAAAAATGACGGAATTATTATGGATGACATAGTCAACACCATTGGGAAGTGCAGAAATACTTCGAGAAAGAAAATCAGCTGTTACATCACCATAAGTTCCACGCTTCCTTACAACTGGAATTGTGATTAGTCCAGCATCCTCTTCCACTGCAAGAGTAATTGAGAAAAAGTAATTTTATTTCAGAAGCTATGCCACAGCCACATACTTATCTTCTAAACCACAGTGAAAACTGGAGGTAAACTGACCCTGTAAGAGGATATACTGTGGATCAAATTCTATGATGCCTTCTGCATTATCACTTTTTGCAATAGTGACTCGTACTGTGGAGATATTTCCTATTACTGGAGGTTGATCTAGCTGTAGACCATTTTCTTTTATGGTAAAATCAAATCCACTTGCAAGAACATAAAAAAAATAAAAAACCAAAAAGAACACAAAAAAATATTATTGTGACAGTATTAAGATGCAGGCATGTCAATTTTTGAATTACCACAAATACTTTCATTTTCTGACAGTTATCATTGAAGGCTTTTGGTCACACTTTTTCAAACTATTATATAAACAGAAAGAGTAGTTTATTCACACAGACATGTATATTCTTTTTCTTTCTCATTTGATCTTCTTATTTGAATTTCATGAAACTTGGCAACTTGCATGTAATGTATGGACTTTTAGCTTTAATAAATCTTAATCAGCAAAATCTTTATACTAATATTTAAATAATTTGCTTCCCCATGAACCCAAATTCTATTACAATTACCATGATAGCTGTTTTATGAAATTTTACAGTAGTGACTTTATGCAATTAGATTAGATTCCAAATATAGTTTGTTCTTCTGCTTATAATCAATCAACTGGGAATTTTGTCTTTACCTTCCTTGGAGTTCCAATTTGGTAATCATCACTGAAAAGTCTTCAGGACCTTCAGGAAAGTCATCATCATGGATTTCAACTAAAATTATTTTACTTTCCTCATTTGGTTCAAACAACAGTTCCCTTACTGTGAGAGTAAAATCAATTCCCTCCTCTGCAGTCCCATTTATTATCTGAAAGCAAAGACGCACTTTGCCATAGGATCCCCTGGAACGCACAACAGTGATGTTAACCTGAGGGAAAGAGAACATTTTCTTTAAAGAATAGCTTTGTTTTTCTGTTACAGTTGCTTTTAGGAGCTTGTTCTAAAGGCATCTTTTTAATGGTTCTCTTAGGTAACAGTTTGCTCGGTAAATACAGAGTGCACATAACTTTGCAGGTAGCTTTCTTTCTTGGAGTATTAAAAAACTGTAAAACCTACAGCCAGCCATTCTCAGACTGTGTTGAGAAATGTAGACCAAGTCTTTGATTTTTTTTTTCTAAAGTTAAGCATAAATGTATCAACAATATTAACATATATCAATATTTTACATAAAAAGGGATTTTAATTAGTACCCATTTTTCTTCTTCTGTTGTTTGGAGCAGTTCCTGGGTAAATGCAAACTGTCCATATGGAAAATCACTGGCAGCCATAATAATATTTGCTGTGCTGCTAGATTCATTTATGAGTCCTCCATCACTAATTCCAGTTAGCTGAAACTGGTAGTAACGCCTCTCCTCAGGAGTGTTGTCATCTACAGTCTAGGGAGCAGAACAAACGAAAACTAAAAGGATTTAAACTATTTCCAGTGGGAGACGTGTAACTAATTTTAATCAAGATACTAACAAAATAAAAGGAATTACTTGAAATAGCTAGTCATGTAAAATCTCTCGTATACCTGTATCAGAACAACTGCTGCAGACTGCCTGTCTCGCATTGTCAAGGTCCCTGATGTCTCAACAAATTCTGTGTGATGAGAAGGTGTTATATTCCAATATATTATGATCTCACCAAAAATCCCTGGGCCACGTGTCAGGCTGCAGATAAGAACGCAAGCACAGATTTTATTTTCTACATTTCATATTTAATATCCAATCCAGAGACAAACAGTATATGATATTGTTCTTTTTGAAAGAAAAGTTATCAGCATTGTGAAGCTTGAACTTTAATATACCAAGCCTACTGAGATTTTAAAGATCTGTAAGGATCTTAAGTACTATTAAAATCTTTAAAATTCCCTTTTCAGATCAATAACATCTCTGCGGTTCTGCTTGATTTACCTGTGTTGGGAGGTATCTAGAGCTGCATTTTTACCAAGAGTGTTTTTAAGGTCTCTTTTAAGATTTCTTTGCATATGTATAGCCCAAACAAAGAGGCTGAAACCTGAGTTCCCTTAGTTCCATTCTCCTCTTCTGGAGATAGGCACACAAAAGGAAAATGGGATTTAAGGGTAATGCTTAGAGGCAATTTGGGTTTTAAGGCAGAAAGACACTAGAATACTACTATGAAATCACTTGAGAAATGTTCTGTCTGCTATTTGTCTAAAAGCCTAGAGCCTAATTCTGCTCATGACATCAGCCTTGGTGAAGAAAGTCATGGCAAAAATTTGTCCATACCTAACACAATTTACTACATGATCTACAACAACTGCTGTACAAGGCATCACTTTGTCTTATGGGCTTTTCAGGGTAGCATAAGAAGTTATTCTGTTGCTTTTATTTGCTGGTTCACAAAGGGAAAGTCTTGTAATCCTTTTTCCAGTACTTTTAGAAGGCATGCAAACATCTTTGTTTACTCATCCTCTTTTCAGTTGACTTAATGCAGTGAAATAATTACATCTTGTTCCAACTAAAAACCCAGTTTCTGCTTTGGTTAGCCTAGCCATCTTAACCATATAGTGAAATACACTTCAGGAACCAATCCTGAAAAGCATGAAGTAACTTCAAAAAACTTCCTCCTTTCTTTCACTAGAATCCTTTCCCTTAATGCATCAATGTATAAATAATCTGAAGACTGAAGGCTTTATTTAGAGCTTTCCAGTAATACTGAAAAGACACATGCATAACATATTCTGCCCTTCTTTAAAAACAAGTATCTGATTTTAAAAATAGTTTCGATTTTAGAAGTGAAAATGAAATGCAGCACTCAACAAATTCTTGCCAAATTTGAAGTCACGTAGCTGTTGTACTCTTGTCCTTCCTTTGGAAAAATGGGTGATGTACCCACCTAATAAGAGCACTTCCGTTATAATTTCCTGAAGGTTCTCCAATCAGAACATGCTTGGATGAATGGGCTATCCCAACCACCCCAGAAGCTCCTTCGTCACCCAAAATAAGGATGGTTGCAACACCTATGAAAAGAACAAAGCTTCTCATAGTAAATGGTAACTAAATAATGAGCAAACTTTGGTAAATTTTGTGACATGAGTGGTTAGTAACAGCTTCTCAGAGAGCCCATGGAATTCCCTGTCCTGGGAGGCAAGGACAAGGCATACAGCAGCCTGATCTAATTGTGAAGTCTCTGTTCCTTGAGCAGGGTTTGCATCTAAGATGACCCCCCCCTTACAAACAAAATTGCTCTACGATTCAAAAAGGTCTGAACCTGGTTTTGTTATTTTTGTTAAAGAATTCTTTACAATGTTATCCATCTTAACACAAAACTTTATACCAAAAATTAATTTAGAATAAAAAAGTATGATCTAAGATTCTCTTTAATTTCTTTGGGTGATGAAACAATTTAGAGAAAAAGACTATCAGTCAAAACTGCTACCAAGTAACTGTACACAAAATACATAAGCACTGCAGACTAAAAGAATATGAACAAGCTTACTAGAATTCTCATATGAAATGACTCAAACTTGAAGGTAATGAATTAAGTCTTTACCATTTACAGGGGATATCTCTGCATCACCAGTAGAGACTAGCTGTATGGTAAATGTTTCATTACCCTCCAGCAGACCATCTTGTACTGCATGTAAAACAACCAACTTCTGGGATTCAGTCTGTGTCATGTAAAGATACGAAGATACATAAATGCAATAAGTATATATAACTGAACAAAATATGGTATTATAAAAAAGGGGTTTTTTATTTAACAAATCAAGTGTTAAACATGCATATACTTGATATATTCTGTAATATTTTTTTAATATGATATTTCTGATCTGCCTGAAATGCTTTCTCACAGCTTAGTAAATACTACAAATTTTCTCTCAAACACTGTGTACTTCACAGAAATATCCTGCCTATTTTCAACTGACTAACAACTGAAATTACTTTGAAATTGTATTCCTATAGAAGTTTTGAACTTCGAGGAAAGTTTCTATACATTTTTTTTTCCATCAGAAAGTGCATTTTCAATAGTATGCATACATTCTAAGGACTAACATTATTAAGGTTAGATATATAAGGTCCTAGCAAATTCATGTCTAATCCACATTTTTAGCAGTGGGCAGCAGCAAATGCACAAGATAAAAATATAGGAAAAAAGTAGGTACACATTGTATATCTTTAGTATACCTTACATACATAATTGTATTCTTACAGTTATGAATATACAAGAACTTCAGGGACAAAACCCAATATTTAGCCTATCAGCACAGAAAAGATAGCAAAAAATGACAGGACTACTTCCCCAAATACTGGTGAATCTTACCAAAAAAAGCTATTTTCCAGGTGATTAAAAGAAACAACTGGTATGCATATTTATTTTATGCAAAATAGCCTTGTACAGACAGATTATGCTTTAAACTAAAACACTTTTCCTCATTAAATATTTTGAGTAGCCTATAAAAGACCAATATTAAGATAACAACAATAGCTTGACAATATTCAGTGTTTTGGCTCCTACTTTAGACCTTTAGCTTGCCATGAAAAATAAATCAAATCACACTGTTCAGTTTGAAAGTCACTAGGGTATTTTATTATTTATCTTTTAAAATCTGCAAATTTTGAGCATTCTTTTATCCTTCTCACCCTTTCAATATCAATTTTTCTCTTGCAGTTGTCTGACACTGCAATGGAATACACATTCTTGTAATCATTCTTCGCATTCAGTGCATTTTGTTTCTCTTTCTTATTGAAAAAACAATTCAGATCTGAAAAGCCTATTTTCCTGATGATTACATTGTGCTGCCTTAAAATGAGCATTGACTTTGTTTGAAAAAAACCAAATCATTGCACACTGCTAACCCCACTGTTTCAAACTGGCCTTTTCCTAGTGTTACAATATTTAGCAGCCCCATGCTGCTACAAACACATAACAGCAACCACAAAACCACACATAATAAGGAGAAACTATAAATATAATAGTAAATCACTTATTTGCAATATCATAAATACCTCATTGAAGTGAAGGGTACCATTCAAAGGGGTCAAATCATATCTGGCTGCTTCTTCAAGAATCCATAACACTTTAACTGCTCCTCGTCCTCCATGACTTCGACTTACAGTGAGCAATACAACTGCAGCAGAGTCATCAGGTGTCTGAGGTTCCTTTACTATTACCTGATGAAGAAAGATGAGGAAAAAGTAGGAAAGGCTGTAGCAAAATGCATCAATACTGACTTGAGATAACAAAAAACATCAATGACAATATAAAATAAGGACAACAGTGAAAATCAACAGGAAGATAATGAATGTAAGGGATGTACTGAATTCTGCTATGAAAGATTAGTCACGCATGTTATTTCTGTATGCTCTATGACTAAAAATAATTACAGACAGTGAGTCACAGGCACAGCACCAGCAAGATGGAGAGCAGAAGAATCATTCACTGAGAAAAACTAAGATGAAATACGTTTTGTAATTTCCTAACTTTACTTTCAGCAATACAGATTATTACAGAACCATTTTAATATTCATCAGACTAACAAAATACTACTTTGGATGCCCTGAATTTTTAGTGACCTGAATTACATTGATTCAGTAATGCAGAAATCTACGTTTATGCAGCAGCAGTTTTGTTGTTACAGTCATCCTACACAGCTAGATGAAGACAAGCACTAACATGGTTTTCAATGAAGTCATGTCTTCCACTGCAGTGAAGGCTCACCAAAATCACCCATGTGCTAGTGACATGAACTCACTACCCAGCTTTAGTAGAAAAGAGTGCAATCCAAATCAAACTCACGTTCTTTTCTTCAAAACCAAATACTCCAACAGGGGAATCATTTGGTGGAATAGCAACAGTTACCAGGGTGTCATCCCCAAGTCTTGCACCACCTGTTACTCTCACCAGGGCAATCCTGAATATCTCAAGAAATTCCACTTCATTGTCATCTATGATTGTAATTTCTATTTGTCCTCTAGCCTGCAGAAGACATTATTTTAAAAAAAGGTAAATTTTATATATAAAGTGATACACACTCATTATTTAGTTATGCTTGTTTCTTACCATAACAAAATTTCAAGAGTGGTTTTTGAGTCCAACAACATAAACATTGTGTACTAAAAGCAGCAGACTGATCTGCTTGGGTACTCAGTAGAAAGTGCAAGTAGACAACATTGTATTTAAATCAAAATTCTGCTCACAAAGTACATCCTATTTGCCAAAGACCATTTCTGTTCACTTGAAATCAAAACTGCTTGTGTACACTAAGTACTGCCAGGGGCAGCAATGACATTTAAAATTATATGTAGAACACAGCTAAGAAAACATACAGAATTTGTAGTAAAGACATATTACGTTACAAATTTTCAGTGTTTCAGGCTTTATTATTAGAAATTACATCTTCATTTGTGGAAGACACATGTGGTCAACATTTGATTGACCTATTACAGCCCTATTTGGTCAATACTCATGAACATTCCACATTTCCCTGCTAAGGAACTGAAGTAAGGAGCATCATTCACAGACATAAGGCCATAAATAAAATGTTTTCAATGGAAAGACACAAATTCTGCTGGAAGGAAACATGAGAAACTCTCAAGCTGGTAGCGCGGATACAGTTAAACTTTCAGAAAGCACATACCTCCCCATCTGCAAATGTAAGGTTTCCAAATGATGGTGTGAAGTCTTCAAAGCTAGCAGTTGCATGAATGGCTTCCCAATACAGAGTTGCTGACCCAAACCTCCCAGCCTGTCGAACAATTGGGAGTTTCAGTATATTCTGTGGTGATGGTACCTCATAACCAACAACAGTTCCAGTTATATCCTGTAAAGGAAACAAGAAACTGATGAGTGTCACAGCAACTTTGTTTTATGTTGTTTTGTTTTGTTTTGTTTTTTTATTTTGCATCTTGACTTGCAGGTAAAACTAAATGAAAAAATACATAATCAGTAGTATATTGGTCTGAATTCAGCACTGACCTTGCTCTGAGCGAAAGTCTGAATTAGATGACCTCCTGAAGTCCCTTTCAAAACACTCTATCACACTAGTTCTAGCACCTCCAGCTATCTAATAAATTTCATATATTAACTGTGAAGAATTAAAATCGACTTGTTTGTCTAGTATCTGGCCTTTTTATCAAGAACAATTTAGTGTCATAAAGCTTATGAGAACACCATCGAAACTGGTCTGAAAACAGACTCTCCTGCTGGAATGCTATTTTAAGTAGTTTTCATTCAGACTTACTTACCTTTGTAACATTGAAACTAAATACTCCTCTGGCATCATCATTTTCTTCAATTGTTATTTCAGCTATTTCTAACCCAAGCCTCTTTATGCTTGGCTGGCCCCCAGTGGGAGAATCAAGCAGTCGCACATCGGTAATATTGATTATAAATCCTTCCTGTAATTCTGGAACGTTATCCTGCAAAAATGTCACTTTTTAAATAAAATGCTGTAAGTTATAACACATACAGGAATCTCACTACCTGTAGGCTGCTTACTGTTCAAAAACCCTTCGCACATGGGACCATATAAGCAACCCCTTGCTTTACACCATATGAAAGGAAAAACAGACTGCTTTTGCTGAGCTTTAGAAACTGAAGTTGGCAATCAGATTCCAGATAGTCAGAACAGCGGAAAGCAGTATTGGCTATCTCTTGTTTCTCCAATCTATAAGAAAGTTGGCAAGATCTTAGAAACTAAACCAGAACTTGAAAAGCAATATCTCCATTCTGAATATATTTAGGGAATATACATATTTTTGGTACAAAAATAGCATTTCCTGAATTACAGAATAAATATATTAAGAGCATGCAATGTAAAATAAATCTTCGGTAAAAATCAGTAACAAGTTGAAAAAACAACATTTATAATTTTTTCGTTTGTCATTATTACATGTTAATTTTGGGACTACAAGAAAACAAAGAATTTGGTTCATTCTCATTGATGAGTGCTTGAATTCTGCAGAAAGTGATGGCTGCCATCTGACGAGGCAAGAACCCCACCTCAGCCATTTCTAGAATGCTAAATCCTATGTCTGGTATAGAAATGGTTCTGTTTTCCCTTTCCTTAAAAGACATTATTAGCTAAAGCCTACTACTCTATTAGCTAAAGCCTACTAAAGTTAGACTACTCACAGGCAAAATAGTGACTGTGACAAAAGTTATTGTCACGTTCTCTGTCATGATAATTGTCTTCTTTTCCAGTATGTAATCCTCATTCTCTGTTGCTTGGTTGAAGAGGGGCAGCTCAAGGTTAGGTGCAGTGCTCAGCTGAACTGCAATCTTTCCAACAGACCCTTGTTCTCGAACAATTTGTAAATTAAGAGTAGTTGAATTCACTTGCCCTATGACAAGGAGAGAAATAAAACAAGACATGATTATTTTAACCCTGGTTCTGCTTGACTTTCAGTTCGCCTAATTGTGCTGCAGCTGCTTGCTCAAGCCCATTTCAATTCTGCTTAGAAACACAATACTTGGATAATTCAATGAGTCGGGCAGATTAGCATACATAAGTGGTGTGAACACACACAACAAGCAGCGGGTATGCTTGGAAAGCATTTGAAACCTGGATCTAGAGGAAGAATAAACCACAGAATGTTTCCAGTTTAAAATATCTGCTACACAACTGTTACATCGGTATGGCTTTTATCTGGTTTGTTTTGTATGTTTTTTTTAATTTTCCTTCAAAACTCCCATCTCACTATTTTGTACGGCGTTTACATGTCTAGGAGATCACTGCTGATACTAATACAGAAACAAGCAATCATTCTGGCTGTAAACTTTTTGTTTTCTCCATTCAGATCTTGATGGCTGGACGGGGCTTGGAGCAACCTGGCCTAGTGGAAGGTGTTCCTGCCTGTTGCAGGGGGTTGGAACTGCATGATCCTTAACATTCCCTTCAATCCAAACTGTTCTGTGATTCTATGCTTCTATGAAAACAAGACACACTTATATCAGCCAGGCTCAGATTCCTTTTTGGAAAGAAGATTTGCAATTTTTTTTCCAATGAACCACCAAACAGCACTTGGCTGAAAGTACTGCATTTACTGCTGAAGAAATAGATAATAAGCAATCAGCTTTGTGCTCCCACAATACTTACACATGCTAAAGAAAGAGCAACACTGATTCCCTTTACAATAGAACTGGTGAGCAGGTTTTAGCTGCAATAATAATATATTCTGATGGAAAAATGTATTTTTCATAAATTTCATTTGTTAATACGGACAGAATATTGAACTGTCAGGAAATTTCAACTGGGCTTTTGAAGTATGAATAGGCCATTAGGCAGCGCTGGAAAACCCCCAGGCTATGGGGAGTGCCAGAACTTCCTGTGCCATCAGGGAGGGCAGGAATTGTAGCACCGCAGAAGTCCTCCTCTAGCCAACTGCCCGGCATATCCTTTACAATTTCACCTAGACCCTGGGAGAAAAACTGACATAATCCCATCAAACATGCAGCTGGCAGGCAGAAAAAACATGATTCGGTTTTCCTGACATGGAATTCACTCTTTCTCTGCTTCCTTCCTTTCCCTATGCCACAGAACAAAGAGCTTCCCTATTTGACCCACTTCATGAGGAAAGCCTTATTATGTAAATTATTTTAAACAATATATTAGCCCCACTAAATGCGAAAGTTTGGCTTTCAATCTAAATAGAAGAATTTCATGTATTAGTAATTAGCATCACAAGATGCAAAGATTTTAACAATTTATCCCCTAAACAAAAATTACTTGGTAATGTTAATATATGTAATGTGAAATACAGCATAAAATGTATGTAATGAAATGCCATAGTCATACATTTTAAAGGCTATTTCTGGTTAAAAAAATATAGAAAAATGCTGATACATATAAAAATAAAATACGTACAAAATAATATATGTAACCATATACATGGTTACATATATTATAAGTTATACTATATATTATAACAATTCTAATGATACACTATAAATAATATAACCTACTATGTATCAGGTACATATTATATGATATATGATATATCTTATCAAATTATATAAAATGTATGAATTATACATTTTATACTATATATTATATAATATATACTATATATCTATCATATATTGTATACTATATATTACACATTGCACATTATGTATTTTGTGCTATGTCTTATGTATTGCGTATTATGTATTACATGCTATATATTGTAATGATTATAATAATATGGTATTTTATAATGGTTATAAAAATATATATGATATGTATATAATATATAACCATGATACACTATATATATAAACCCAATATTATAGCTTCAAGAATGCTGACTTTGAAAAAGCTTTTTTTTTTTTTTTAACC
>NDXB01003306.1:103213-144986 GCA_002631895.1 Agapornis roseicollis | reverse complement strand
GTGGTTTGGTTTTGTTGTTGTTGTCTTTTTTTTTTGGGGGGGGGGGTAGTACAGTATTTATATCCAAATCATATGAAGCACATAACAAACAAGTGGACCTTCAAAGAGGCATATTTCTACTGCTTTTACTTTATTGTTATCCATCCTCTTACAGAAGTCCAGATGCCATGTTTCATTTCAGTAATGACTCTTCTGTGGTTTATATTTTCAGTATGTCTTTTGTATAGATGTGTCTAGATAATTTCTACAGTGTCAGATGATTTAAGAACTAACCACTGCAAATAATACCTTCAGTCTGACATTTTTCCAAACAAATGATTTTGTTCTGGAAGGTTAACTTACTTAGTTAGTACCTTTTTTCAAGGGAAAAAGGATCTACAGATTTGTTTACTTAATTCCCTTGATTAAAGTTGATTAACCAGTAGCGACTCTATGATGAGTTCATAAATGCCATCTGGAAACTGAATTTTTAGGCTGTTGATAAACCAAACTGATAAACCAATGTGTTAATCTAAATGTAAAGGGATATAAAAATCTCACAATAGAGATGGGCTGTGGAACTGGTTTTCTATCAACTTGTGTTCTCACATTGCTGTGTGTATCAGCACATAGGAATGCTAAATGTATGTTAAAAATCTTCTAATTCAGATTGCTACAAGACTTCAGAAAAACAACCCTGCCATATAGCCCAGTTTACAGCCTTTGTATATTTGTGTTCCGTGATTCAGAAATTATATATATATATACTTTAATGATTTACCTTAGATGTTTTACCTGAGCAAATGCAATGACTCCGTAGGCGTTGTCATTGGAAGGAATAATTATATTAACAAAACCATGAACACCAATCTCTGCACCTCCCTTAGGGTTTTTCAACCACACTTTGAAGCATTCTTCCTCCTCTGGGATGATGTCATCCAGGATACTGACTGCTATTACAGCTTCCATGTCCCCAGGCTCAAATATCAATTCACCTGAACTAGCATAAAAAAAGCATACATCAAATAATTATAAACTGAGGATAGCTGATTAATAAACTTTGAAAGCACTAATGTAAATTTAATGAGCTTTTTTTGGAACTGGAGTGACTGTTTATACGCCTGAAGAAATAACAGAGGTTTAAAGTTAGTGGGTTTGTGGTATCTTTTGGTTTTTGCATTTTTTTAAATTATAATGGATCACAGAATAACTGAAGTTAGTTATGAAAATAATTTCATTTATCCTAAATAAAAGCTTTTTTAAAAGTCAAGTAATAAATGCAAGTACTTTCTTGTCATGCATTAAAGCCAGTCATGAGGCTGTTCGTCTTCAGGTTATATTAAATCTATGAAAAATTTTTAAAAAGTTATATAAATATGTTATAAATGCATTATAAAGTTATGGACATATGAAAGTTACAGAAAACATAAAAAACCTACCTAGGTATAAAATCTGACTGGTTGGAGATAGCAGTCAGCTCATAGATCTGGGAGTGGGATTCTACAGACAGAGCAATCAAGCTCTTGCTGGAGTTCAGAGACCTTGCAGTAGCTGAAGTGATATGATCTGCAAATGGGGCTTCCAGCATTACAGAGAACTGGTTCCCTTCCGAGTTCCAAGAATACAGTGATGTTGTGTCCTTCCCAGATAGGAGGATGTGAACTACATTGTACAAGGAGGGAAAAAGAGAAACATGCAGTGATATATTTAAAAGTTCTTCCTGTAATGCCCTTGGTAGCATAATGATTCTAATAACTTCCAAAGTCTGACAAATAATACCAAAAAATGAGCACATTTATGTCTGCAACTCCAGCATTATAAACTAGGATATGAACAAATATTGTCATTGAAGTCTTACCTAAACCAGAAGGAGGCATGAAAACATGGATGTCTCTTACAGCACAGACTGGAAGAGACTGGAAGTGTCTAAAAGTAGATTGCCCTGTCTCCCAGATGAAAATTTCAGAAGAATTACCAGATTCTACAAAGGAGAAAAATGAAAAACTTACATTAGTTTGCTGCTTGTTAGCTAAATTACACACTGATGGCCATTCAAAAGGCAGAGTTTGGTAGCTTTAATTACAAAGTGAGACAAGTAGTAAGTCAGGTTAAAGCCATTCTCCATTGTCCTGTCCCTACAGGTCCTTGTCAAAAGCCCCTCTTCCAGATTTCTTGTTGTCCCCTTTAGTCACTGGAAGCTGCTCTAAGGTCTTCATGGAATGATTCATTTACTGACATCTAAGGCCTTTTCTGCACACATTCACATATAGGATTATTAATACTGCCAGTAGACAGCAGTCAATTGCAAAGAAACTACAAAATAAATTTTTCAATATGCACAGAGATGCACTTACAAAACAATGACTAAAATGCCATATCTATAATAAAAACCATATGTAGTTTGCTGACCAATGATTTTTGCATATCACAAAGCTGAGAAAAGCTTAAAAAGGTTGCAATCAGCAGCTACATGAATACTTATAAATGCTTATCATTCTTGAGAAAATAATTCATTAGTTTCATAATTATTTGAGAACAAACAATGCCTCCATTTTTGAGGGACAAACCAGAGATTACTTTGATAAAATGCTTATCAGTGAATTGTCACTCCCCCGTAATACTTTAATTCATAGCTAAACTCCTTTACCTCAAATGCCTTTACTACCAAATAAGCCAGCATATACTTTGCAAACTCAGTGTTTGCCTTCTGCTAAATACCTTTTGCAGTAATTAAATAGATATCCGATCCAGAAATCCAGGCCTCCATATGTTTTATTTCTTTTGCTGGTAATTGATGAAGATACCTAAACTCATTATTCAACCACTGGTACAAGAGCAAGTTCTGGCTGGTATTAGACAAAGAAAGTAATAGGTACATAATGCCTCCTCTATCAAACAATGCTACATTCAGAGCTCTGTAAAGTGGAAGTTGATGATGCAGCACAAATACATTGTTATGCCACTGGAAAACCTGTGGAAATATGAAATATTTATTTCATTATATATTCATAATTAGAACCAAGAGAAAAGAAATTGTCATGATGAAAAACTGGAAAGACTTATAGTGAACTGAATTCCTCATTTCAAAGATGGACCTTAAGGCAGAAGAATGCTGGTATGAAATGACCCTAATGCAAGCAGCTGTGCCTGTTCTTCAGATTCATAGGTTTATGATCAGAAGCTATTTCTGTTCTTATAGGTGTTCAACATGCTAGATTTGAAAACAGAAAAAACACTAGCAGTAAAATCAAACCAAATATAAATTATGTGCTAATGTAGAGAGTACTGGTACAACTCCAGAATTTTCAGTCTCACAAATCCATAAAAGTAAGCTGCTTTTTTTTTCCCAGAAACATATATTTATAGAGTTTTTTTTATTATTGCTTCATATTTTGAACTAAAACCAAACCAAACTACGCATATAAAAGGGAAGACAAGTGTAGTCTAACCTGGATGGAACTGGAACTGGTTGTGTGACTCACAAAAACCAAATAGTTTTCTTCATCCACAGCAAAATGTTTCACTTGAGTAGTATTCAGAATAGAGAAAGTCTGTATCTGTGAGCAAAATACAACAAAAATGGTGTTTGGAAATCACTTCAACTGCCAAGTATATACATATATACACCTATTTTCCCTGAACATGGCAGGGGCTTAGAACTAGAAGATCTAAAAGTCCGTTCCAACACTAGTAATTCTATGATTTGGGACTGTTTAGCCTGGAGAAGAGAAGGCTGCGTGATGACCTCATAGCAGCCTTCCAGTATCTGAAGGGGGCCTATAGGGATGCTGGGGAGGGGCTCTTCATTAGGGACTGTAGTGACAGGACAAGGGGTATTCAAACTTANTATCTGAAGGGGGCCTATAGGGATGCTGGGGAGGGGCTCTTCATTAGGGACTGTAGTGACAGGACAAGGGGTAACGGGTTCAAACTTAAACAGGAGAGGTTTAGATTGGACATAAGGAAGAAATTCTTTCCTGTGAGGGTGGTGAGGCACTGGAATGGGTTGCCCAAGGAAGCTGTAAGTGCTCCATCCCTGGAAGTGTTCAAGGCCAGGATGGACGAAGCCTTGGGTGACATGGTTTAGTGTGAGGTGTCCCTGCTTATGGTNCCTTACTGTAAGGGTGGTGAGGCACTGGAATGGGTTGCCCAGGGAAGCCGAGAATGCTCCATCCTTGGTGGTGTTCAAGGCCAGGTTGGATAGAGCCTTGGGTGACATGGTTTAGTGTGAGGTGTCCCTGCTTATGGTAGCGGGGTTGGAACTAGATGATCTTAAGGTTCTTTCCAACACTAACTATTCTATGATTCTATGATTCTGTGTCCTTTAAAAATTGTGAAATTATGCATAAAACTATATATAAAATACATTAAATTACATATTTTACTTATTTCTCTATATATGTGGGATTAAAAATTAATATAATGTTACACATTTCTCAGAAAATGTTCTGTGACTTGATTGCTCCACATTTCTTCCTCTCTTCCAGGTCATTTTCCCAACGCCCAAAATATAAATATAAAAACACATTAGACAACCATTTATTAAAACTTACATCACTGAAATCACGCACAGTGTTAGGAACACATACTAGCTGAGCACAGAGTGCTGTTTTCTGAAACACGGCTGGACCAGAGGGCCTCCTGAGGCCCTTTCCAACTCCATTATTTTATGATTTTTCAAGTAAAACAGATTCACCTTCAACAGTCTGTGTCCAGGCTTGAATGCATAAACACTGCTGTTGGAAGCTCCCTCACTGGCTCCTCCATGAGTAATCACAAGGTAGGGAGAGGCATGGATTTGGAAAGACAGACAGCTCTTAGGATCCCACATACTTAAATTCTGAGAGAGGAATAAAAAAGTAAAATTGAGACTTAAATTCTTTATTAAGTAGCATGCTAAGTGTCTGCTAACAAACATTTACCTCAACAGGAACAAAAACTCCTTTCCATTGGTAGACAGTAGAAAACATAGCTGGAGGTGTATGCAGCAGAATACCATACAGGATTTGACCTGATGTAAAGAAACACCAACTAGATGCTGAGTCTTCCACAAAACTCTGCAAGACAGACAGGACATTGATACTGCCCCCTGCAATATAGTAAAAGGAAATAGTGTTTATTCCTGAGGTCTTTTTCAATGCTTTTGCATTATGTACTTGCAAAAACCAGACCTAGTATCAGAAGGTTTGAAGTAGTCTCTAAATAGTTGGTATATGTAAATGTACCAGAAATGTAAATGTAACAGAAATATTATAGTACAGAGGATCTAATGAGAGTTAAACAATAAATGTATTCTTCATATATTACAATTACATATGGAGGATGCATAGCCGATTTGAGTAGGATTCTGAATGATTCAATTTGGAATTCAGCTAGTAAGAGAATTAGCTAGGTAGCAAGGAGTGACAAAGAAACTACAAAGTGTATGTGTTTGTCTTTTTTCCTCCTCTCATCACAACAATCAGTCATGGCACTAAGATTCTTAAACAGCCTAAGCTGTTTGACTGGCTTACAGAAAAAGGTACTGCGTTGTAAGAATTAAACTCCAAGACCTAAACTCGCAATCCCACAGAGGTTAGATGAGCTGCTGAGCCAGACAGAGTATTCATCCATGTTCAAAACCAGAAATTTTCTTTTTTGCCTTGTTAGTTTCTGTCTGGATTAGTGAGCAGCTGTATATGTGTCAGTACTGGAACAAAAAGCTTTAGCATGGAAATGGGTGCAAATGGGCAGAGATGGTAGGATAGCTTCCAGTGACAAGTAGTGCTCACGAGGTGGTAGCAAAACCAGTGCTGTTTAACAACATTGTTTGCAACATGGACAGTGGGACTGAGCACCCTCAGCAAGTTTTCTGATGACACTGAGCTGTGTGGTGTGATCAAAACACTGGAGGAAAGGAATGGGATCCAGATAGAACTGGACAGGCTGGAGAGGTGATACCATATGAACCGCATACCTGGGTTGTGGTAATACCAAGCACAAACATAGGCTGGGGGAGACTGTGTGGAGCAGCCCTGAGGGGAAGGACTTGGGGGTGTTGGTTGATGAGAAGCTCCTCATGACCTGGCTTCAGTGTGTGCTTGAGCCCAGAAACCCCCCGTGTACAAAAGTGAAACAGAAGTCTAGTGACAACAATATTCATAGAAGAAGGAAGGAGAGCAATACAGATTATTGAATTTCTGACACAAGTGGCTGATGACAAGGTCACTCTTAAGGAGCTAAGCTCTTTTATCTCCTGATTAATCTCATCAAATACATGAATGTACATTCCAGAGTTACATCTCCTGTATTTCTTGCTATAACTACTCTGACAAAAGCAGTGGAAATTCTCAATAAAGTGAACGTACTGATGCCAAATGCAGTATCCGATTGTGTCTCCCACTCAACACTAACAGACACGTTAAGCCCATTACTCCGTGAAACTTTCAAATAGACTGTAGTGTTGGCTTCTTCAACTATGAGGAAATTTGTCCTAAATGTGAGAATTGTGAAAAGAAAGAAAAAATGTATTATCTTTATGGTACAGGAATAAGATTCTTACAGTACAATTTCAGTGCAGAATGCACAATAGAAGTAAAATGAAAATATTAGTGATTAGTTTTGCTATCTGATGGACTGATAACTACATTGATTGAGGTTGTCCAATGTTTCTCACCAGAAGACAATTGCCTGGCAAAATCACAAGCAATTCAACAAAATCTTAAACCAGTCTGCCTGAAATTTAACACACCAAATGTATGGTTTAAGCTGAATGATTTTTGAAAACATCATTACATATGGCTCATTAGCTTTTGAAAAACAGCCCTGAGTATTCCACACAAACTTAAAACCAAAAATGAATTCTAAAACGCATGAATCCTTGGGTACTCATCTAAGGTTTGGATGGATTACTATCAGTGAAATGTTTAGGGACTAATGAAGTATAGGTTTATGAAAAAATATGCTTAAAAATATGATAGAAAAGGTGTGATGCCATTTTTTCAGACTAAGGCTATGTCAGGTTTATGCAAAGTGCACCTTTTCTACCGTGCTAGAAAAATCCAAAGTTAAAAAAGTGTTTATTTAAATATTACATTATTCTTTGATTTAAGTAATATATTTTTTACTATTTATATGTAATATAATATATTATCTGTAATATAAATTATGATATTTAAATAAAAAAATTCTAATGATGAATAGTCTATTTTAAGTGGGTTTCTGTTCTTTTGCATAGCAGTAACAGTATTGAACAGACAGGATACTTTTCAAAATTAGAAACGTTTTACAATTGGATTGTTAAATTTCCTTGAAGGGATTCATCAAAAAAGAAAGTTTTAGAGAGATACCATCTGTACAATGTGAAACATGAAAAATTGCCTTTTAACTGTATCAACACTTAGTACCTATTCATAACTGGATAGATGCTAAAAAGGCCCAGGGGAGCCTGGTTCTGTAATACTGTAATCATAGTCTGCACTCTTGTGCCCAGTCTTGCTCCTCCAGTTGGATTAAACAGGGTGACAACAAAGTGCTCATCCATTTCTGGTTCTTCATCCAGTATTGCGGAAATGTGCAATGTCTGACAAGAAAACAACCATAGAAAGTTCTTGAGAACTGACAGCTAATGATGACATAGCCCTGTCAGACCATGCTCCTGTTTCTATTCTTTCAGTGCACCCTTTTGGTTAACACAGCAGGAGAACAAACCTTGAAACTGAAGAGGCCAGATCTGAGCCAGGCATGGTTCAGGATGAGGTTCTAAAGTCATCTGTCTGGTTGACCTCCATTAGTGCAACACCAGAACAAGCATATTTATCCACTTAACTATTTTCTTTCTCATTTTTTCCCCTCTCATCCTAAAGCCCTCTGAAATGTAGCAATTTTTGATCCTTTTCTCACACTTTGGTTCTCTACTTACTCCACACACTCCTTGGTAATTCCCAGCCCCTGTGCAGCTACCTGATTCCTTCAAGTAGCTCAGTGAAGTTGGTTTAATTTACTTTAGTTGGCAATTAAATTAGCTCCAGGGAAACAAGCTGGTGAGGGGAAGAAAGAAGGGAAAAAAAGCAAAAAAAGAGGAATATTTGAGATACGCTCACTCTTCTTAATGCTTTTTTCTCTTTATTGCACTACTGTGGACAAGACTAGCATCCTCTCAAAGTAGCAGAGAATTATATAGAGTTACATGTTTCCATTATCGCTTGGGGCTCACTGTCATCCTTCCCAGCACCCAAATGGGCAGAAGTTACACAGGTTCACATAGCTTTGCTATAGAAAAAAAAAGTTAGCAATGATGGATCTGGAACTAAACTGGAACTTATAACCTTTCAGATCCTTATTTACTTCTGCAGTAAACCATATTTTAGAGACCAATTTAAGAAGTCCTTGACTTCCGACACATCTGCTGCACTGGTCAGCACTGTGGTTCCAAATGCATTTAAGGTTCACAAACTGAAAGGCAGTATTTGCAGAAAGTCTTGTTTCAGATTCTACCCAACTAACCACTACTAACTAGCCCACTAACTTATTATTGACCCTCACCTCACTGACAGCAAGCTGTCATTTAAGCTTCAGAGGGGTAAGGATTTCACAGACTTGAGCTGCTTGTTATCTAGCTGACATTCTTGTGGGCACAGTATAGAGGCAATGAGTTTAATACTCCCAGAGAATAAGTAATATTTTATTTCTATGATTCTCAGAGGTGTTCACTTTGCATTTGCTGAAGTGTACTCTGTTCAGTTCAGACCCTCTGAAGTACCATGTTACAGAATGGGATTTTTACTTCAGCCTTAACTACTATGTGTGTACATTATCACTCCATTTTAAAGTTTGTGTTTCATCTACATATTGAATACATACGAGATCTTCCTGTGCATACATAAACACTATATACCCATTATATTGTTTTCAAATAACCTCATCTATTACAGAGAAATACCGACAGAAGAGCACATTTAAATTTACCTAGTCCCGCTCCCATGAGACAATTTGCTCTGAGAATGAAGGAAAACAAGAAAAAAATAAACACAAGAAAGAAACACACACGTTTCTGAAATCTTCCCAACAATTTCACAAAAGCTTTCTTCACTTCTTTAGTAATAGCTATCATATTACCTTGAATCTGACTCCCTCTTCCAGCACAATATATCCTTGAGAAGGGGTCAAATCCACCGATGGCTTTGAAGAATTAATTTCACTTACAAGATATTGAACAGTCACGGTGCCAAATGTTCCCTGAGGAGGTTCTCTAATAATGTTTAATACTGCAGTACTTTCCATCAAATGGAGAGCTGTTTGCTCTCTTAAGAAGAAGTGATCACTGTTATTGAATGACAAAATTCCATGGCCGTCATCATTGGCAAGTATAGTAATTGTGGCTTTTGAGAAAAAAACACAGTAAACATAGTAAAATATAATTGTACACATAGATAAATGAAATACATATGAAGACAAATCCACTCTTCCTTTATTGTGTACATAATGGTTTTATGGCTATGCTATTACTTGAAAAGAATATGTAAGTAAGGAATATTCCTGGACAGGAAGAATCTAGACTCTTTTTAAGCTCACTTTTGTACTTTTTGATTACCCATTTTACATATTATCTTGTTAATTGAATAGATTTCATAGGCATGTTTAAGACCTTTCCAAAGGAGCATAAAGATAATAGCAGGGCAATGGTCTTCTCTGAAATACGATTAGTCAGAAGAATAAAATTAAAATGACAGCCATAAAATTTCAAAAATTAAGAACATCAGAACTAAGTTTTACCTGTTGTGTTCTGTCCTAACTCCAGCCCCAGAGAGGGATTTGTTAAAATTAATTGGAACTTCTCATCACCTTCAGGAATATCATCATCAAAAATCATTACAACAACAGATTTATTCCTTTCTCCATCAGCAAAAAAAAGAGTCTAGCATTGAAACACAGAAAGCATCAAATACTTAACAGATGTTAATATATACAGAATTTTTCAACTAAGGTAAACAGAATTATCTTCAATAGAAAGTAAGAGGAGGCAAGAAGAGCTATAATCTCTATCTCCCTTATAAACTGGTTGAAACAGAAGCAAAAGTTCAACACATTGCAGAATGATAACAAGCAAGATGAATTTAATCTGGAAGCTCTGTTGTAAAAAAAATGACACCTTACATGAAATCTTACTTACTGTTGTCTAAGCATAACTGTATTTAAGATAAATGTTTGAAAGTTTATATTGTGCCTTATATTTAAAAATACTTCAGTATTTAAAAAGAAACAGTAAAATGACTAATTTTATCTCATTCTATTCAGATGACCACAGCAATTGAAAGAAGTTGAAAAAATTTGCTGTATTACTGATCATACTGCAGATTAAACAACAAAATCTTATTCTGAGGAAGCTGAGGAATGAAAATTACTAGATTAAGAATTTGCTTCTTACCCTTGAGGTCATATTAAAATCTAAACCCAGCTGTGCCTCCAAATTTTGGGCATAAAGAAATACAGACACATTTCCATATGATCCCCTGTTTCGGTGTGCCATTATTGTCAGATTCCCATGAGATTCATTAACTTCAAAGCTGAAACAAAAAGCAAGAAAAATTATCAGTGCTCACTGATCATATTCTTTTGAACAAGATGGTATACAGATGTTAAGTTTTTGCATCAAATCACTCCCTCTCTGAAGTATGCTTTATAATGCTTTACCCTGGCAGTGTTCAAGCCCAGGTTGGACAGAGCCTTGGACAACACAGGCTAGTGTGAGTCATCCCTGCCCATGGCAGACCTCGTTGGAACTAGATGACCTTAAGGGCATTTCCAACCCTAACCATTCTATGATTCTATGAGAAAAAGGTATTATTATAGTACTACCATCACTACAATTGTGTAATACAACCTTTTCACCTTTGTTTCTTATCTAAATGGAATTATGTATAGGAGGTTATGTTTTTCCTCCTGCTTATTAAAGGCAGATTATGCCTGTCTGTGTTCATGGATGCCTTCTAGAAATTAGCCAGAGAAGACCTGGATGAAGCCAGTGTGTATGCTTACATGGAAGCAGAGACTGCAATGCTGGACAAAGGCTGGAGGAATGACACATGTTCACTATATAAAGGACAGACAGCAGTGAAAGCATGTAGTAGCAAAATCTTTCTGAGTAAACATACAGTAAATGCTGTGTTTCAGTGTGAAAACTATCTTACATTTTCGCGTTCTACTGAAATGAATGATGCTTTGCCATCTGAAAGATCTGGCCCTGTTTTTAACAGGACTTCTATTATGAAAATATTTTATTATGAAAATAATTGGGCAACCATACTCACTGACTGACACAGTAAGCTTTTCAAGGAGACAAGACTTACTTGGTATTTTCCCATTCAATTACTCCGTTTATTCCATCATTAGCATCAATAATAACTTGAGAAGCTAAACCTTCCACATCTAAAATGGAAAACAGCGTTACAAAGATGAAAGAACAATTATTTCCGTTTTCCTTTTTAAGATTAACAGAAGCATTTAAAAATCTCTACTAATTTTGTAGAATACATAATTTTCTGTTTCCAAAATGTGGAGAAGAAAATGGTCGTCAGCAAGATAACTGGAAAGGCTCAAAGAAAGAGAGCAAAACACAGCACAGAAAAATTAGGACATACCAAAAGCAAGATTTGGCATGGAATCTCAATTTTTCTTCATTGTGTGTGTATATTATGACGACAATCAACATTTTGCAGATTGTGCTATACTGAATATGGAGGGAAAATGAGAAGGAAGAATAAAAACAATCCAGTATTTCATGTCCTGTCATGTTTCAATGCCTGATCATAAACTTTACTGGCATACAGCTCAGATTCTGCTAAAAATACAGAATTATTTATTTTTTTGTTAGCTGTTTATGTACATTCTATTCAAACATTCTATTGCTCCATAAAGACAGATGTAACTCGGAAATATTACCGTATGTATTGCACTGTGAAAATACTGAATAATAGACTAATGCCAGAAATGACCACTGATTTCAGGAACCAGAGCTTGGTATCAGAACTTGATTCTTATGAGAAAATAATGTTTTAGCTGTCCAGACAATCTTAAAATATGACTACCTTAATTTACTTCAAATTACTTTTAATAAGACTTGAAAAGAAAGAAAGGATGACAATTTTTACAATCAAACTGCCCCACTTAATTCTAGATCCATAGGAAAAATTTCTATCAATTCAGATAAAAAATTAATAAAAGGTCTTTGCCATGAATCCAAACCTGTCACTATGAAGTAGTGATGAAAAGCAGCAAAACATCTACACAAACAGTAGAAATGTTACCATGGTTTAGAAATCCAGAGGGAATCCTATGATTACAGACTTCTCAGCTTCCCTCTAACCCACATTTTCCCTTGTGTCGTAATCAGATCAGTTTACCCAGAGTCTGTTATACTTTGCTTTCAACATGAGATCTCTTATTTCATGTCTGGCATTCCTCCCCTTCCCTGATGCACCCCTGCCCACCACACCAGCTTAGTTCTTTCTTGTATCCATTAAGTTTATTCCTTTTTCTTTCATCATTCTCAGCTACTGGTAATTTTCTCTTTCAATTCCTTGCAGTTCTGTATTTGTTTTGGGTACTTTCTTCCACCTATTCTAGAAGATGGAAGCAAGAGGAGCATGGAGAAAACAACAGAACTGTCTTTATGCTTGTTGTGTCTGCTCCTTGTCAATGGAGCCTCAGATTAGAAATCAAGTCACTTCAGTTCAATTCTACGTCATGGACATACCAGACATACTGCACGCACACGGCTATGACAGGAACAGCACATGCAATATATTACAAATGTGTAGGACTGACTGAACATGCTTATATCATGTGCAAAACACCCATCTCTGTTGATATGAGACACTTCCTAATAATACTTCAAATACCTCGTATAGAGTAGGGGATAGCTACAAATGCTAAAACAAACATTGCACCAATAAGGAGTTAAATTGTCAATCATAACAAATTAAAATATGCCAATATGGAAAACAAAATTAGAACAGAATTTATATTGACATTTTATAATGAGGACAAGTTTTTCCCTTATGGGTTTAAACAAATATCTGTTCATTCTAAGTACATTTAACCCAATGCAGATGTCACAGCAGGGCTGAATATCATGATTCAAAGAGACTGCCAACCCCTTACAATAGAAGGTGAGACTATGCAACACTCTTTACATATATGTTACTCTTTTCATGGTTTAGATTTTAGAGTAAACTAATCCCAGCTCAATCTACAAATCAGCAAGTTATGAATCTTGCAAGTTACCTTTCAGTCTGTAATGAATTATCTCTGTCACTTCTATAGGCATGCAAAGAAAAGGAAAAAGAGTCAAGGAAGATGTTGGAAATGATCAGTTCAGCTGGTCCAGTATCACAGGATAATCAAATTGTCCTCAAATCCAATGGCAGCTATGCTACTGAATTCAGAAGCAGAATGAGGAGCTAACTAGGGAAATGATAAATGAAGTCTACCAGAATAGTAGAAAACCACAGGATTTTACTCCTAAAAGTAAATCTGATAAAAAGTAATAAAAAGAGGGTTTAAAAAGAATGAACAAAGTAATCACAAAGAGTAATTTTTTTGAAATTTTTGCTTCCACTATGTACTTAAAAATGCCCATAAAACTCTGAAGATAATTGTGCTCTCCAGGTGTTAATTACTAACTCCTCTAAGAAAATTGACTTATAATTTTTAAAGGGCTTAAAAAAGCAAGAAGCAAGTGTAATAATGAGTATGTTTGCTGTTTTACAAAGTTTCTTTCAGAATACTCTATCTCATATTGGCATAATTGGCAAAAAAGTGTAATACTGATAATATGCCAGGGTAATATGATCTGCATGCAATTCACATAAGAGGAAAGACAAAGATAATTCTGTACAAGTTGTTTACCCAGCCTAGGTGGGGATAAAGTTGAATGGTTCATGATGAGTTCCACTGAAGTTAAATTAACCAAGAAGAATTCTTGCACCTCTGGTACATCATCCTGCAGAACACAAATTCAGTACAACATTTTTCTATTTTCCTTTAAGAAACTGTTACAGAAGTCACCAAAAAGCAACACAGTAGCAGTCTCTAAGGTTATAGCAACACTAGAATTATGAAGCAAGGCATCATATTTCATGAAAAAGACTCTGGTGACACTAAACTATGATTGTGAATAAACTTCTGCCCAATTTTAAAAGTATAAACACAAATCACTGAGAAAGTAAGAGTGTTGCAAGCAATGACTTCCACTGTTCTGGATACCAGGCAGTAAATTTTTAATGAAACAGCTAAATTTCGTTTATGCATAGGTAGAGCTACTTTCTGCAATCATTTATCCTTCTATGATTTCAACATTAAGATAAAAAACATCTTTCTAAGTGACAATGAAATCTTCATGACATATACAGATTGCAAGCTTTAGGTTCCAAATTATTACTCTTCACTCCAAGTTATTACTTCAAATTATTCATTCCAAATTATTACTCTTCTTCCATATCAGCATAGAATGAAAGGGTTTAGACTGTACCTCCAGAATAGTAACATTTATGGCAGCTGAAGTTTCTCCTTCTTCCAGAATCAGTGAGCCAGAAACAGCTATATAATCACTTCCTGGTTCAGCCAATGTCCCTTCTGTCTGATTACTTAAGGTGAGTACTCCTGGAACTGTGGCATATGTAACATTGATATCACCTGTTTAATTTATGACAAAAAGAGAATTTTTTAATTCTTAGGTATTTTCTATTTTTATATAATGATTACTGGAATAGACAAACAAGAGAGATGACAGGCCCATCCACAAAGTGAAAAGCCTAACTGCAAAACAGAGGAACTAAAAGATTAATCTGGAGCCAATGGAACTTCGTTACACTTTTTAAAGTGCTTTCAGTCCCACCTTTGGTGATCTCTCCAACACCACAGGACTCAAAATGTATTACAACTAAACATATTCAGATAGTTAAGGTGCTGTGGATTGCAAATATTACACTGCTAAAGTATTACCTATATATAATGTAGTATATATGTAATGTATTATTAATACCAGGTTTGGTGCCAAGGGAAGTAGAATGTTTCAGAAATGACTGACATTTAAGAAGGGCTCTAATGAAAGTGCTGATAAAAAAACAGCTTAGTAAGTAAAACTTCCTCCCCAGGCAGACTGACAAACACTTCAATACGGAATAATAACTGGGGACACACTGATAAATGTTACCAAGTGAAAAATTTAGATATTACTTTTCTGTAATAAAGCCATGCCTTGCTAATCTGCCAGGACAGACAAGCTGGAAATTTAAGAGGAGTGATCCTGGAGATAAAATAACAGATGGAATTCAAAGCTAGTTTGTATGAAATGAAATGTTATCTCATAATACAGTTTGAAATTCTCAGGCAACAAACACAAGAAAATATTTTTGCACAGAACACATTATTGAATTCTGGAATTATATACTTTTGACAGGTTCTGGAAGTTTAGGGGGGAAACATACCATACAATCTCCTTTTCTCATATGTTTTTTATTTCTTAGGGAAAGACTAACACTTTGAGACATTAGATATAAAGGTAGCAACCCTAACAGCCAAGTAGTTAAGTCACAGCTCCAAGATTCCTTGCTGTGGAAACGAGGGCTATGGCTCCAGTTTTATCCAAAACTTAATTTCCGAGCCTGCAGTCAGAAACCTATAATTTCTGAAACCATCACCTGTACCCAAGATTTTTCAAAATTTCCACCCTCCATGTCATGGTTTTTATTTGCCTAATGATTATAAAAACAGGACTTCCCTTCTCCTGGAGTTATTATACAAACCTACAGATCCGAATTCTCTGTTAATAAAAAGCTGAATTGTTTTGTTTTCCTCTGGCATTAAAACAACCCTGGACGGGGAAGCAAAATTCAGGATTCCATGTGGTTCATCACTAGCTTCAACTGTCAGAACAGCTTCATATCCTTGACTATCCAGAACAGCAGCACCTGAAGAAGACACCCCTGCAAAAGAATCAATGGACTACAGTGAATAAAGTGTTACACAACTATTTTTTTTTGTCTTTTATTACTATTACTATAACATCCAAATGACATTCATTGACAGTGCAAATGAAATTAAATTAATGAATTTAAACCAAACACGTGATATGCTCGCTGAATTTTATGGATGGTGTAGAATATATATTTACATTCTGTATCAAACACAGGAACATACAATCACAACAGAAATTGTATGCATAGTAAGTATAGAGTCAGAAAAATCTACTAGGAAATGAGAAAACTTAATGGGCTAGTGCCAAGTATCAACTTTGAACTTTCTCTATTGTAAAAGGAAAGAGAAAATTTTCCCAGGAATTAACTTCTAAAATTAAAATTATATTAAAATTCTCAGTCATTCCATTAAGAAATTACTCCCTTTTCCAAGTGTTGTTTTGATGAATAATCATTGGTGTATTAATTTATGCTTATCCTGATTGTTGACAAGGGTCAGCAAATGATTCTGGCAAGTTGGTAAGGCACCTAGCTGTAACGCAATCCATGTCAAGTTAGTTTGGTGTATAGTCATTAATTTCAGTTTAACAAAGGATATTTCAGAAGGGATGCAGTTTCTGCTTCTTTTCTTATTCTGATTTGAACGGCAGAACACTAATTTGAATTCAAGAACACTTGAACTTAGAGACAGATCAGAAAGTCAGCTTGCAGCATTACAAAATTGCTTTAAAAAACACCTGCTTATTTTGTGGCAACTGTATCCAGAACACATTAGCTCAGGTTTGTTTTAAGTTAAAAGGAAGGAAATAAAATGTATACATATATGTGTATGTGTATATGTATGTATATACACACATGTAAGGATTCAAGCCTGTTATAATAAAATACAAATGCACTTTGCATACCTTACATCAGCTGCAATATGTTTAACCCTACACTTTCAAAATGGGTTAATATATATAAAAATATTACATTATTAAATGGTAGTTTTAAGACATAGCAGGCTACAGCTTCACATTACCTTCTGTTTTGATACTGGATAGGATTATCTGGTATTCTTCTTTTTCTTCAGGAATACGGTCATCCAGCAAGTGAACATACAAAGTTGTATTCAACGTCCCCTATTTATTTTATTGATAAATAGATGAGTCATTATTGCACAAAATGCAAGTGATACTAATCTATCATATATATTTTGAACAACACCTTTAAGAAATCCAAAGCTTAAGTGTCAACAACTACAAACTGCCCCCAGTTTATAACTCCAAGAGGAAAGGACAGAGTAAACAATCACATCAAAAAACAAAGTCTGCTATAAAAGCACTTTTATTTTATTTAGGTCAGTTTTAATTACAGTATTTTCCTGTAGCCATTATCTTTGTTTATGGACTTACCTCAGGAAAAAAGAGTATTCCAGAAGAGTTTTCAAAATTTTGCTTGACATTATGCCCAACTATCTTCCATTCAACAGTAACATTTCCCAATCCTGGGGCAGTTCTTACAACATGGAATCTCAGTTGTTCTCCTAGTAACAAAGGATAAGATGCAGTATTTTGGGCTTTCATCTACTACATATCAAGTATAAAAATCAGAAGCGAAAACCATCCATCACAGTTAAAACAGTTATTCTGAAAACCATTAATATTTTTAATAATGAGCTTCTCAGTAGTTATAGAACATATTTGAGTTTTATATAAAAAACAAAATCCCCAAACGCAAACTCTTTCTTCCTGAGCTTTTCTGGGCTTAGTTCACCTTTGGGAAGAAGTATCAAATATGAGGGAAGCTGACACAGATAAATAACTTAGAAAATAAGTTACTCATACACATTAAAATGTGCACAAATAAAAGAGCAATACCTGTCTGTAAACAACACAAAAGAGCAAAATCTGGGAATAATTCCATCTTCTGATTTTTGTTATGTACATGCTTAGAAGCAACCCTCTTGAGAGAAACTGAGAAATGTCTATGACAGTGAAAGAGAAGATGTGGTGTTATGTGGCTTCTTACTCAAGTGTCATAAAGAACTGAGCAGCCCAGCTAGTCTCCCTGATTATGTACTTTAAAGAGCATCCTGTTAGGATGCTATATAGCTATTGTAGTTTATTATATTGCAAGACAGCATTGTATAGCTGAAACAGGCAGGAAAAAAATCGAATCTTTTTCTAGACATGTTCTTCTTTTGGTAACAAAAAATTAGAGATGCATATATATTGGCTACCAGTGAGATGAACAACTAATTTCAAAAGGCCTTAATACAACTAATTAAAATATAAAATTGTGAAGACATAACACAAGAATTGTACACCCATTTTCAAATAAATAAATTAGTAGGTGTTATTTTAGCCTCAACATTTCAAATTTCAGTTAAGCCATGGAGATACACCAATGTTCATATCTTTGTCTTACTTTGTTTCATGTTGCTTAAAGAGAACAAAAGAATCTAAAATTTATTGATAAAACAAGGATTCTGCTTCTACAGGCAGATATCTGAGGGTGGATTGCCAGTTTACAGGTTTCCATGAGGCTAACTTAGCACATCATTTAACACTGCATTCAAACTGATTCTATCTTATTTGATAATTTTGCACATCCATTGCAAACAAATGAATATTTAACAGACAAAAGCTTACTCTGGTACCATTTCAGAATGCACAGTCTAGACAAAGCTTATTTCAATACAACATGATGTAATATAGTGAATTTTCACTGAAGACTGGGACAAAATGCTTTACGATGCAGAAGCCTGTTGCACTGTAATTCAAACACTGAGAAGAAACCTGAACTATAATTCACCATACTTACAGACATCAGGTGATTAACTGCTGACTCAGAAAGAAATACTAATACAAGCACTAATTGACTTCTGAAGCTTTAAGGTGTTATGAGGCTAATTTCACCAATTTGGTTTAAGGTTTTTTTAAATTTAACTATGTTTCATCCATAGCTTTAGATCTCTGCATTTATCAGAGAAGAAGGGGGCCTCAGTCATCCCCCTCTTCTTCCTTATTTCAAACTACTGCTATGTATTTTCCTCTAATACAGTCATAGCCACACAACTGTTGCATGCCTCTGCAGGCACTAAAATGCTACCCTTGCCCCAGTAAGGTGTTAAACAATATGCACAGCTTGAAAACAATATAAATTTGCTAGACAGAATTTGTTCAGTAATACAATTAATATAATCACATTTGGATTTATGTCTGATAAATTTTATTTTCAGAACAAAAAAAAGGTATTACTAAAAAGGAAGTATAAATACTGAAATATTCTAAAGGCTTTAGCTCATTCTTTCCTTTTTTTATCAAAAGGAATTAGTTTCCTTGGGTTTTCTTGTTGTCATGTATTGTAAGACAATGCACTGCTCTTCACAAGCTGGAGGAATTAGAATCAAGTAATTTATAAACTATAGCAGAGTGTTTCAGCTCCCAAAAGGCAACATTTGCTAGCATGCTATGATAATATTTAACCAGTGGAAATTATTCAGGGTCATCGCAACCTCTGGGAATGAGGCGGTTTGTCTTGTTCTCATTAACAGTTTTTCTTAGCCTGCCAGATTGCAGCTGGCTTGGCAGAGAGATCAGGACTATTAATGTGGAGGAATAAAGGACAAAAACTGGGCACACATTAAAACAGAATTAACAAAAAAACCAAACGGTTATGATGCCCTTTCCTTTGTAGAAAAAAAAACCCAAAACCTACCAACCAACCAAACAGAAGGCATTTGGTTAAAGAAGCCTTACTTTGAACAGAAAATGCATTTCTGAAAGCAAATTTCTATTTTGTTAACTTTTCCTACCCATCAGTTTATATGTCAGAGAAAAATCACACTGCAATATATTTTGATTCTAGCAAAGGCTGCCAAAAGCGATCACCATTAGTACTGTTATTATCCTATGCACAAATGGATCAAACCTTAGACTGAACACACAACATTCTCTTTTAAAGCACTAGTAGACACCTTTGGGCCTATCAGTTATTACTGTTCTTTCTCAAAGGTCACGACTGAGTAATGACAGCAAGATTCCTACCTTTCTAAACTAGCTACTACAAGAAATCATAAACAGAAAATTTTAAAACAGCCAGTTACTGAGTCAGGGACAGAGAAGATGAGATCCTAATCTTCTTGTGGGAATATTTCCTAGAAGATTTAGAGTGAATTTTAAGTCACTGATAGATGAGATTTGCTTATGACTAGTACTAATACGTGTGTATAACGGGAGTTGTATACAGTTCTGGAATATAGTATAAATGAGTACAAGAAATGCTAAAAGGAGCTTTGAAATGCCAACAGAAGCAAGGCATGCTCTTCAGAAGAAAGGAAAGCACAGATGATGGTAGATAAAATGGTTTTAGAAATGGTACATTTATCTTTTCCACTGATTTAATCTAAGTGGTAAGCTTGCAAAAGTTTTGCACTTATGTGGGTATTCTCTGCTTGCTGGCATTCTCTGAACAGTGCTAAAAACAATTACTGTGGGTCACAAACAATAGAAAGCACTGACACAGAAACTAATGTTAAACAAACTAAGTGTGATCAATATGAAGAATCCCACCTTCACGACCAATAACAGATCTGGAGGCTGTCTGAAAGCTAATAATTCCTGCCACATTGTCACTTGCCAGAATAATCACTGTGACAGTGTCAAAACTAGGTAGAATCCGACTCCCTCCTTCAGTATTGACCAAGCTGATTATGATACTTTCATTATCTTCTGGCTCCGTATCATCTAAAATGGTCAGTGTGACGATGTTTTTTGTTTCCCCTATAACAAGAAGAAAAGACAGATACTTATGTATGTACATGGAAATCACCTTTTTAGAAGACTTAACAATCTTTTAGGAAATACTTAAAAAAATATTAAAAAGGACATGAAGTATATTTATTTGCTCAACTGATTAGAAGTTACCTGTCATTATGAATTGTCATTATGAGTTTTTTATTCACTTACTACTGAAAAGTTACATTAGGGCAATGTAAATACAAAATTATTAAGTATATATATTAATTATTAAGTATATATATTAATTTTAAGTATATTGTGTAGAAATTACCAATGTGAATGTCTAGAATTCTTCATTTGCATTGTAAGTTCTCTGACTTCCAAAATTAACTTAGAAAAGGGGAATATTATTCTTGTAAAAAACTTAGCAAGTGCATGATAAATTCTTATGAAAAATATATAAAAGTATGTACACAGTTTGTAAAATACAAGTATTTTCTTGCTATTGTCTTTCAAAACATTTTGAAATACTTTTTTTATTGAACTTATGGCTACAATGTTATTTTATGTCAGCCTCAGAATCACTGCTAGGAACTCCTTTTGTTTTCAGATAGCTCTATTTAGGAGGCTAGACAGCACACCAGAATTTTTATTACAATACCATAAATTGCTTTCATAAGAACTGTTCAATCAACTCAGATTTTGAAAACATAAAATATAAAATACATCTGTTAGTCTGAATGGCACTTAAGTAGTATCTCCCATTGACTTGCTTCATCCTGTTTGCAATTCTTTTTTAATATGTGTCATGTCATGTTCGGAAACTAATACAAACTCAATCTAAATAGAGACCTCACAAAAAATTAGTAGTGTACTCACTGAAGATTAACAGAAGACCAGTTAGGCCTGAATCTCATTTTCATTACCCCTGATTTAACAGATGCCTTCAGCATTATCATTCCTTATTTATTTAGTAAAAAGGTAATCTTTATAAAGCACTCCACAATATTTCTTAAAAACACACATATTTATGCTTTTCATTTTTTTTAAAAAAAAAAAATATTTGAACTACCAGTGTACATTCTGCAACATAATGCTATATGCTGATGAACTAGATTCTTTTGAAAATGTATTCGGAGCATTCAAGGAGGTTTAGCCTAAGAATAAGTCATCATTTATCAAATTAGCCATAGGACTGAGTGCCTGTAAGTTCATTTTGCTTTTCTTTAGTTTTATCAAACAGAAGCTAGTGCAAAACCTTGCCTCACCTTCGGCGAATGTCAGAATCCCACCAACACCTACAAAATCCAAGTCTGGGGTAGCAGTTCCGCCAACCACACGCCATTCCACTGTCACCTGTCCCAAGCTTCCTTCTGTCCTATGTATCATTAGCTGCACATTGGCCTGAGGGCGTTCTTCTACTTCAATATACAGACCTTTCTCTGTTGCATTGGGACTTATGCTGTAGATTTTAAATACTCCAAACGCATCTCCATTCATCATTATGACAACTGTGGAAGTATTTGGCTGTCCTATAGTTGGTTGATTTTTTAAGCTGGCTGAGATGTTCATTAGTTCAACTTTCAATAGGGATATAGTGAATTGCTCATCCAACTCTGGCAGATTGTCAGGTAGTATGGTAACTGTGAGATTTGCAAACTCTTCCCCTTCCTCCATTATGGCCCACTGCCTTGTAATGGGTTCATAATCACTACCAGCAATGGCTTGTGTGCTAAAGAGAGCAGATGCACTGGTGATGTTTTTCCTGTAGGTCCAGAATCCTGAAGTGTTAGCTAATGGGCTGATCTCTGATGTCAGCCAAAAGCAGAGAGGAATCTCAGAGTCACTGGAAAATGTAAAGGCTGAACAAGCTTGTTCTTTTAGGCACTGAGTTGCACAGGCATATAGCGGGTCACTTGCTGCTGACACACTCACTCTGGTCTTGGATGGTTGGTCAGGAATTCCTTGCACTGGAGAATCAAAACAGGCCAGGATATCCTGACCTTGCTCAATGGCAAGAGCTATGACATCAGTCTCAGAAGTGCTGTAAAATATCTGCAGCTGACCAAACCTGCCCCCACTAGAAGACATTAAAATAAGAAAATAATGTTAGTTGATGAACTATGTCTAATATTCTGTTTCTGGATTAAGAATAAAAGTGAACAAAATTAACTGGCCCTTTTTGAATTGCTGAAAAGTTCCAAATAGCTAATTAAAATGGATTCGCTTGGTAGGAAAATCTTATGGATAGCAAGTTTGATTATTTTTAGCTTGGGTAGCAACCTGTTGAAAATGACTGTTTGTAAACATGTGTTTCTAGGAATTAACTTGGTGTTAGGGCTGGCTAGGAAGGAAAATCCTGTGCTACCCAACTCTATCATCTTTCCTCCTAGGTACCCTCAGGATATCACATCACATGCATAAAACCTGTTTTCCTTTTCTTGTTTCTTTTCATCCCACAAGCCATTTTGTCCTCCAGTTAAAATCAAGGGAGCAGGCTGTTGTGCAGCTTTAAATTATTTGATGATTGAATAGGCAAAATGAAACATCAAATACACTGTGTACATTATGTTTATAGTGCACATTACAATGTATATTACATTTGAGTACTTTATGTACATTTCTAATAAGCTGACATCTAGCTCAAAAACCATGCACATGAAATAAAAATAGATTGAGCTGGCAGATCAAGAAATTGATACAAATACTTATACAAGAGGAGCATGACATTTGAACTTATAGCCAAGACAAAGAAAAGGAAAAAATAATAGATATAAATAAATCAAACATCATACACACCTTCGCCTGACTGTTATATTTGCAAGCATTTTTCTTTCTAGTGGCTCCTGAATTCGATATAAGGATTGATGAAAGAAAACTGTGCCATAAGGATTATCATTGGCAGGTATTACAATATTTGCCACACCATCTAACCCAATAGCACCACCATTGGAAGCCTGAGTTAATTCTACATGGACAATCTCAAAAAGAAAACAAAAAAAGAAAAAGAAATAATGCAGCTAAACAGTTTTTGGTATTTCTAACAATAATCACAAGCAAAGTAATATCTGAACTTCTTGCACCTTCCTGCCAGAGCATTCTTTGCTTTTGTTTGCACAAATCTCTATAACAAGTTAAAGCTCTAATACTATTCAAGAAAGACGATAAACTCCTTTACTTACTTCTTCTATTTCTGGAATATCATCAGCCAGGATTTCTAGCAGCAACATCTGAATGGCTTCCCCAGGGGCAAAAGTTATATTACCCAAGGTGACCTGCAAGTCATCATCAGCAGGATGTCCATTAATGGTAGCAACCCACTGAACTGTAACATTACCCAGAGTCCCAGCATTGCGGATTATTGGCAGATTTATGGTTACTGATCCAAATTCAGGCTCCTCCACAGTGAATCTGGTCATCTGAAATACTGAAGTACAGCACAGAGAGATGTATTTCATTAACAATAAAAATGAAAGTAAATGTAACAGCTCCTGAAGTACAGAGTTTTATTTCAGTTGGTTGCATTTGCTTGCACAGGTAGATCACTTTTAGTCAGGTAAACTTAAAAACAAATTTCAGTGTTAATATTTTCACCTACAGAGGAAATTAGCATTAAAATTAAGACCTCATCCAGGAAGTTTATTCCAGCACACTCATTCTTTGAGTAAAATTCTTTGAGCAGTAAAACTGTTAATGGAAGGTAGAAAAGACTCATTTAGCATGAAATTAGTGTGAAAATTAAGACGTCATCCAGGAAGTTTATTCCAGCATACTCATTCTTTGAGGCTAACCATGACCATGTCTCCAAGCTCTTAGAAGACAATTTCATAATTATTCTTTAGCAGCTGTCATGTCACTTTCTGAAGAAATAAGTCAACATCTTCCATCTAAAATTCCTTCAAGTAAAAGTCTTCCTTCCATCAAACTTTCAGTTTTTACAAATTAAGTCAATTTTTTGTCCATATGGAATTATTTAGTTTTGACATTTTTTATTTCCTCTAACATTTTCTACTGACAAAACGCAACAACAGAAACTATGTAGGGTACTGAAGGAATAAAAGGGTAAACCAAAGGAAAAGGCAGGAAAAAATACACAGAAAAAACCCCCAAGGAAAAATTAAAATTATAAATTGCTAATATATCATTAAATTTTTGAAATCACCAAAACCTTTCTCAAAACCTGTGTAACAAAATGAATTTTGGAATGTACACAAAATTAATTCTATTGATGATAAAAGGCAGAAGAAAAACTAAAGTACTTTACAGAAAATAAGCAAATGTAATTGAATTTCTCTTTATATTTTACAATTTCCCCAGATTTTAAAATCTGCTTTGGTTGATTATCTAGTAAAACAAAGATATCAACATGTTTAAGCAACAGATATTAGAATGCAGATTTTGGCTTAAACCTATTGAAGAAATGGAGCACTTCTTAGTTAAAAAATAAAAAAATAAACTAAAATCCATCTATCAGGAGATTCAAAAATCCTTCTACACCAACTGACTAAATAATATTTATTTTGTTATATTAAAGCACTATTACTCCCTCATTGTATGCTTTAATTCAGTTTATCTTATCTTTTCCTTTACTGTAATCATTCAGGCTTCCTCTTTGACTTTTGAAAGTTTTTATTCAGTTGCCCAGTAACAGTTCACTCAAAAATTGCAGTAAAACTGTTAATGGAAGATAGAAAATATGCAAATAAGACTCATTTACCAAAGGATCCAAACGGGTCATCAGAAGCCTCAATAGTTATGATTGCCCTTGTCAAAGATCCAAGCAAGGCTCCTCCTGTTGTTTGATTCAGTAGTTGAACATAAAATGACTCCTCAACTTCAGGATTGATATCATTAATTATATAAATTGGCACAGCTTTACTTGTTTCCCCTTCGAGTAAAACCACATCTGATGAGGCTACACTGTAGTCCTCACCTAGATTTGTAGATAAAAAAAACAAAGCAACAAAAACCAGAAAATATTAACGCATTATGGTGCAGTGTACTGAACACTATCATTAACACTTATCTTCTCTCTCTCTCCTTCTTACACATGCATTCATCGATGCTTTTCCTAAACATTGCATGGTGGGTTTAAGTAAACAGGACTGAACAGAGCTACTATTGTTTGGTTGGGGTTTTTTTGTTTGGATTGTTTTTTCGAGGTGGTGGGCTACTAGGGAAATACCAATTCCTTCATTCATTTCACTTTCTAGATTCTTCAATGTCTCGGAGTCTTCTAAAAGCTGATGCATGATCTCTCCCATAAGATTCCTATTTGCTAAGTACACTCAGTAATCATATCGATGTTTCTTTTTTTTGTACTTGTCATGCAAAAGTGCATTCAATACACTTGTTTGCTTTAACTGCTCAGAGCACAGAGCATGCTCTTTCCAAGGTAATGCAGACTACGTACTTCTGTTATTCTGATCACTTACCAGCTGTTGCAGTTATTGGCATGGCTTTAAATTTCACAGAAACATCTGAAAATATTCCCCCAGTCCTGGTCACATTAATGATTGGTCCAACATAATTTTCAGCAACTCGCACAGTTGAAGCTGAAAGCTGAAGTGTTCCAAAAGCATCATCATTGGCATTGATAATTACATGAGCTATTGTCTCATCCACTAATCCAAGTCGAGGAGAATTCATAACTGAAACATAAAAAAAACTTAGTGAGAAGGTGCCCAAGATGCTTGCTATCTATGGCTATAGGGTTCACAAACATACATGTAAGTTTAATGGTTAGTCACCACTAGCTTTGAACAAAATTGCCTTTTTTAGAATATGACAAATTATAACTACTCACTGCACTGACATACTTCTGGTATTTGAAATACAATATGGCAGAAAATTCCCAATTTATAATAATATATTATTCTACCATGTTGTAAAAGGCAGGCAGTGGAAGGTACGCTGTGGAAGGCAGGCAGTTATGGCTCTTACAAGCCGTAACTTTTTTTGCAGAAGTGAGGTACTTTGAAGTAATTTATTTATTTACTTGACCATAAACCCTGTAGTAAGATCAATACAGTTCAGAAGAATTTCATTTTTACACTTGCTAGGATGAAATATAAGATTTTAAACTTCTAGCAGAATTATATTTGAATATTTCCTTAATACCAATATTACTAGGGTGGTGCAGCAATTAGACATGCCAAGAAGTTTTGAAGTGCAAATCAGTCTGTACTGACCTGAATTTACCTGAATGAGGTATGAAGCAAACATTCTCTACACTAAAAAAGTAATATGAGGCTGTAATTCTATATCACTGTAGTTTTAAATTACTTTTTTTGTTTCCAATAAGCAAAATTAGCTTACTTGTTCCCTAATACTGAATTCCACAGAAACACACTAGCTGCACAGACCGTGCACAAAATCAGTACTTTAACATATCTGGCCTGAAAAACTTTGGATAAGTCAATACAAAAGGGATACAGATATGCTCATGCATTCCTGTCAAAATACTGTGCTAAAGGAAATATAAGTCAGAAGCACACAAAGCAAGTAACTTAGAGATTTCTTAACTATATAGACTTTGGTAGAGGTAAAAAGTTTGTCATTTAGCTTGTTGCATTTTATCCAATTAAAGTAAAAGCTACCCTTCATATTTAAATTGTAGGTTTTACATATATAAGATACTCACTTGGCCGATCTTGTACTTTCTCGATCAAAACAATACTGCTTAGCTCCACAAAAACAGACTCTGACCTCTCAGGATCATCATCATCCAAAATAGGCAAATATATCGTGGCCTCACTTTCATTGGTTCCAAAGACTATGTAGCCTGCAATGGGTGTGTAATCTTCTCCCTCTATTGCTCTAACAACATCAGATGGAAGAAAGGGGGGCTTTTCATCATTGCCCATTGTCCTGTATGTTACCATCACTGTGCCGAGGAGACCACCACACCTTAATACTGTCAGGGGGATATTTCTTGTTTCTTCCTCAACTTTCATTGGTCTGTTTTGCTCAGAAAACAGAAAGACTCCATATGGATCATCATTAGCTAAAACAGTTAATGTGGCATTAGTGTGATTTCCAAGACGACCCCTGGACACATTGATGATTAAAACTGAAAACACCTTATCCAATTCAGGAACTTCATCAGGAGAAACCTGTACTGTAATATTTGCTCTCACTTGACCAATATCAAATGTTACATTCCCATCTGTAGAGATCAGGTCTTTGGTAAAATCACAGTCTATGGTCCAATGCAGTGTCACCTGAGACAAGGCTCCATGAGTTCTCACAACCTAAGAGAAAAATATAAAGATCTGTGTATTTTTGTTCTGTGAGAAAGAAAAACACAAAATTATGAGATAGAATTAAGCAAAGACATTGACATAATGGGTTAAAAATAAATCTGTGTTTTAAATGAACAGTGTAGTCTTTATTACTGCTGTATTTGTTGTATCACAAACACTGTCTCTACTTAAGGTAATATTACCTCAAATGTAAACACATAGAAGTAATTTTAAATTTGTGGTTATTATTATTATAACATCATTTTAGCTTCAAGCTAAATGATGCACATTAGAAAACTCAGTATGGAATGGCAAAAATGCACGATAAAGTAGTTATAAACCCCATAAACTTACAGTAAAAACACTGCAGAACACCCAGTAAAAACACAGAAAAGGATTGCGCAACAATGTAATACTCAAAGCTTTCTAACCTGCAGTACAACATTGCTATCTCCATCTTCAGGCTCAGTTCCATTTACCAACAGCGACTCAGTACTGAACTCAAACACACCATGAGCATCATCAGAAGCCTCAATAGTCACAAGGATGTGTGATGCAACCCCCAAGTTAGCTGTTAAGTGCAAGTTTCAAAAGGGTTATTTTTTCTAGCATCTTCTTTACATGAAAGTATACAGCTAAAGAAATATGTTGCAAAAACCACACATGAGAATATGACTGGAGCACCTGTGCTGTTTTGTCTTTGTTTTTTTGAACTGTATGATAACTATGTACATGGATAAGGAACTGACTTTCCGCAACGCTGTCCTGTTTAGTTCCATAGCTTTATAGAACTATGCAACAAAAAATATAACAAATATGGTCATTTTAAGGGGTGGACTAGATTTAATGAATTAAAATTACAGATTTAATGAATGAAAATGAGCAGAATTTAGGGTGGTGAGGAGTTACATGGTAGAACACAGTGTAAGCAGATAGAACAGATGAGTGCAGGTGTCATCCTAACATAACCTGGAATGGAAAACAAATTAAAAAAACCCCAAGTCCTGTAAATCCCACTACTAAAAGATATTGTCTTGGTTATATAAATTGCTGCTCAGAGAAAGAACTTGATATGGAAAATCTTTTCTGGAAACAAGGAAAAAGCAAAACAGCACTTCAAACAGAAAAGGTATTTGGGTATTGGAACAGGCTGCCCAGGGGAGTGGTGGAGTTATCAGCACTGGAGGTATTTAAAAGATGTGAAGATGTGGCACTTAGGGACATTGTTTGGTCATGGACTTGGTAGAGTTATGCTGGTTGGACTTTATGATCTTAATACTCGTTTCCAAACTAAATGATTCCATGAAAAAAACTCCAAGAAGCTCCAAAAAGTGGCTAAACCACAGACTTGTTCTCAAATTCAAACTGAAATCCACTGCATTTACAAATAAAATTGAAAATCAGGCCACCACAGAGAAATAAATGATACAATTTGGATAATGGGTGCTTATATTCCATCTTCAGGTCTGTAGGGTTTAATTTGAAGTTGCATATGATCAGGGTTTTCCCTCAGATATCATGCTATTTCCACATCAAGTATCTTTTTTCTGCATGTCTGACATAAATAAAAAAGTCAGAGAAGAAATAAGAAATAGTCAAAATATTCCTTTAAAATATCTAAGACAGCTTACTTTTCTTTAAGAATATTTTTGACATGCAGAAAATAAAAGTAACATAAAGCACATATCAAGCATAAAATGAGGTAGTTTTTTTAATTACTTTTAATTAAAAAGTGTCTCCAGAAAACTTGACAATTTTCAAACAGAACTAATTTTCAAATTGAACTTCTGGAATTAGCATATTGTGTTTTACAACAATATAGTTTTGATGTATAGAAGCTGTTATTTTCTGTGCTATACTAAACACTGACCAGTATTGAAATGATGCCTAAATTAAAATGGAAAAGAATGTTTTGACAGAACTTTATGACAAATCTAAATTAGCTGTTAAGTACAGTAGCACTATAACAAGTTGTGTCAATGTAGTAATTTCTAAGGGATATTACAATTAGCAATAAAAAACAGGATTAATCAAAAACGCTTACCATGTTGATGGACAGTTGGAAGGAAGAAATCCACGTTCCCATCACCACTACCACTGCCATCATTTCTAAAGAGCTCAGCAACTTTAAGGTGACAGACATACAGATATATACATATATATACATTCATATATAAAGAGAAAGCAGAAAGTAATTTAAACATTTCTGGACAACACAAAAAGAGAGGAAAATATTCTAGGAAGGTATCAATTTTGGATATGAAAGCATACAGTATTCCTGATAAAAGCCAGAAAAATTATTGGATATGGCACCTCATTTGATTTATAACATTGGATATAGCAATAGTAGGTCAGAAGGAAAGCAAGCACATACACCACTGTTTTCTCTTTGCTTTCTTTCTCTGTGTCCCCTTTTCATATTTCCCTTTTCCCACTCCCAAATGAGGTCTGTCACGCAATTGTGTTGGAAAGGCCCAAAAGGGAGTCTGTGTTAAGAAGGTATCTACCTAGTGAACAACTGAAGTTAGCTGTAGTTTTTCTGACAAAAGAAAAAATAAATTGAAAAGCTTTATTAACAAAACAACTATTCATCCAAAAAGTCCCCATACATGATAGATCTCAAGATCAAATGAATCACTACATTGCACCACAGTGCCATGTTGTACCATAGACATTCAAGGTAGTATGATAAAACTTTCCAGAAGGCATCACACTTTCATTTCTGGATTGCTGAAAAAAAAACCCATCAGTTAAAAAGTAGCTTTATGGCTGCCAAAGTTTCTAATTACTTTTTTCCTCCAACCAGCTTTACGATCTCCCTTAAAATTTTTCTCCAACAGAAATAAGTTCTGTAGGGGCTGAGTGGCCTTCTGTGGCAGGAGCACTGATGGTTGCCATCACATCTCACACCAGGATTTCCACTGAGTACAAAAAAAATTCATCTTTCTTATTCTTCCACAGAGCTAGCAGCAGCCTCTGAAGCTCAGCTAAACTTCCTAGTAGGCCTCTCAACACCCACAGCATCCGACCACTATAATCCAGTTGAATAAATTATGAGCCAGTGTACTCAATTCCTCTGCCAGTGAGTGGCAGATAAAAAACCCATTTTGGCTATTTAGCCTTTAATATTTTATAAATATTGTCAAACTTCTAGTAAACTGAAATTAATGTATTTTTTACATTAATTTAATTCTCATTACCAATCATTAAACTATGTTAAGTAAAAGCAGCAACTGCCTTTAGATGACTGTGCATAGTAATAGTACACGTTCTTTACAATCTAGTGGTTTTCAGGAATGATTAACAAAATATCTCAAGAACAGTTTTTTCTTAAGAAAAATTACAGCTATTGAGGTGATATGGGGATATTTGCTTGTCTTAAGAAATAATATGGAAATAGGAAATCTAAGAGAAGTAAGATTTTAGTAGATGAGTAGAGGTCATAAAAACACAGCCAATGGATTGATGTATGTGCCTTACCTCCTCCCTCTGGGTTCAACAGTTCCACTTTAAAAGTTTTTTCTAATTCAGGAATAGAATTATCAGTGATGTTAACAGTAATGTACTTGTATCTTTCTCCTGGCTGAAATTCCAGCGTGCCAGAAACAGCCTGCAATATGAAAGCTATTTGTATTTCTGTTCAAGTCTAATGTTTTCATCCATATGAAAAAAGAAATAGAACTTTTTGTTTGCCTTTGTCAAAATATCTACTTTTTTCAATTAAGCTCTTTAAAAATCTGCTGAATCTTTTGTTATGAGAAAAAGACATCTAAATTCACAGAATTAGGAGATCTGCGTTAATCTACGTTTTTCTGCACAAATGCTAGACAACCAAACAGATATGTACAGGTCATTTTGTTGAACATGCACAAATCATAATATGAACAAACATAATCTTAACCTGTACATGCACCTGAATGATCACACAGAATTTAATATACTCAGCAACAATAGCAAATATCCCTTCCTGGTGCCCTGACAGTCCTCTTTAGAAATAAGAAAATCAAAACCAGAGGCTTTTCCTGGGAAATACAGCATGCTGCGCAGAAAGGAAGTAAAGGTCACATAATGATATATATTTTTAAAGAAAGTATTACACTTTCATTTATCATGTCATTCTATGAAACAAAGTGTCCCTGTCAAAAGAATCATGGCTGGGCTAAAATACTCAAACTGAAGGCTATCTCCAAAACCAAAAACGGTAGTTAAATTCGAACATAATTACAAAACTTGGCAATAGCCATACCTGATAATCTTCAGGACTGAAAGCTGTATGTGGCACTGTTCTGTATTCCACCAGAACTGTTCCAAGAAGTCCTTGTGCACGAACTACCAGTAATCTGATGTGTCCAACTTCTTCTTTAATAGTGATATGGGGCACAGCAGAGGCTGGCAAAATCATTTCATCACCTGGCTGAGGAGGTGGCCCCACTGAGAACTGTAGCAGACCTGGCAGACAAGAAGTACTATTTATATGTCTTATTGCACCAATCCTAATTCAAATTAGATTATAAATGGAAAACAAATTATTTCTAATGTTTATATTTAACATTTCTGAAATTAAACCACAATTACTGTATATGTCCTTAGGAGTCAATCGTATTATTTCCAGGGATGTGCTGTGTACCTTCCCCTCTCTCACTGATGTCCATATCAGTCTTGATAAAGTCACACCACAATAAGAAATTCAGCTCTTCCCAAAAGAGCCTTAGTATGTCGTAGTACTGGGTACTTACTGGCATAATAAACATTCGGAAATGTCCCTCTTCATCAGGAATTCTCACATGAGTAAAACTTGCACAGGATCAACTACATGCAACCATTATTTGTTCTCACAGGGAATCATCGCCAGTTTGATCTGGGCAGCTTTGATGGATTTTTGTAACATTCTCAAGAATAAGAAACTCAGCTTTCACTTTTGTATCAAAATCCTGAACTACTGTCAAATTAGAGAAAGTGGAATACTTGGCACTGCTTTCTCAAATATCAAGGCTAAGCAAAGTTTTTATCTGTTGAGCTAGAACTATACAGCTATCTGCAACAACACTGAATCATCTCCATCACTGTTACCATAGGGGTGGTCACTGGCTTTGATGCTGATATCAGTAGTTTCCTTTTCTGGATCTATACTTGCTCCACTGGTAGGAGTTGAACCTAGTTTTCCATCTCCAGACACTGCAGAGACTAATGTCACACGGAAATACTCATTTAGTTCCGGAATGTCATCATCAATAACATGCAAGTTTAAGACCTAGAGAAGGACCAAACATGGAAAAATCAAACTATGAAACACACATCACTTTTGAGTTTCATGACCCTGTTTAACTCATCAAATTCTTTGATTACTCAGTCAGCTGTATCTGCTGTGTTGTTCTGAAAGCAATGTAGACCACAATTTTGCTTTCTACATAATGTAAGCCAGCTTCTAGGATACTATTTTATGTTTAGAATATCCATTTCAAAAACAACTTTACCAAGCTACCAGAGACGGAAGGCATACCTTCTTATGTGCCTCAAATTACATAAACACATAACCAAGCAAGCAATAATTTATTAGCTGCCTTAACATAAGCATAGGTTAAATTGCGTATATTGAAAATTTTTGTATCTGATGGATTTCAAAATCATGAGGAAATTGTGCTTCTGTAGAGACATTAGAGTGATTAATCCAATTAGAGAGCAAGTAAAGCAAGCTTTTTATTCCACCTTGAGATTGAAGATCCTACTATTAAATAACATAACCTGCTTCACACAGGCTAACATACTGACCTTAGACAATTCCAGCTTTCTATATACTGTGATATAAGTAGACAAATGTACCAAAGAAAAAGGTTAAGTAGCTGACTGCACTTAGAGGTGTGAGAATGAGTAGCTTACAAACATCAGTGGAAAATCTCTTATGGTATCTCATCTGACGAGAAACTGCTCCTGGTTTGTTTCTTAGTACCATGCCCATTAAGTCCTCTATAGGGAAACAATAAATTGGACCACACAGCAGCAGATCAAGAGGGTATACCAGCCTCCTTTGACAGTAGACAAAATAAGGCAGGCCTCATCTATGCCAGACTAGAAAACCTCTCTGCTTTATATGACTGTATGCAATGCAGTAGTATGATTCATTGGAGAATTAAACCTGAATGAACAGTGACATGAACGAAACTCTTTTCAGACATCACAAGCTTTTCCCAAGCTCTAATCACCTGCATTGTTTAACTGGGACCAGATCCACAGTTCTAGTAGAGCCACTGGGATCCTTTCTAAAGGTGTCAGACTGCATACTGACTTTAGCAGTTATAAAAGTGAAACCAAGGCCAAACAAACATCAACAGAAAACACACATTCACTTTTTACAGTATTGTGGTCACACATCTCTTATCCAAATAAATGTGAAATCCCTGTCCTGTGAGTCAGGATTGAATTCATAGAAACAGATTAAGCAAAAAGTAAAACACACTGCCAACAGTGGTTGCAAGAGACTTGATTACAACGGTAAACTTTGCTGTTGTCTATTGATTTGGAGATTAATCTAACTGATGTAGAGATAAATCCAAGTTTCAAAACTCAGATCGAAACCTGATAATTGTCCAGTTTCAAAAGTAGCTGGATTCATTATTTCAGCCCAGGACTATCTATACTTCAAGTACACAAATAGATATACATAAATCCAACACATACATATTTGTAAAAGTTTTTTATACATTAGGCACATTCAAACACATGTGCACACATGGTGACCCCTAAACTGAGATGCACACAGATACACACAGATCTAAGCGTCTAGCATATCACTTGTTAGTTGTCATGGACAAAAAACCCTGCAAAGCATAACAAAAGCTATGTGAAGAAAACAGTCTCTGGTATCAAAAGCTGTCAAGCATTCCCAGAAGGTGTTTTCCAGCAAGTTTGCAAAGGACAGGACTAATAGTTAATAGGAAGGTAGGGTTTACCTCTGATCTCTGCCAAGGACGGAATGTGATAGTGCCACTGCTGTTAGAAAAATCGGTTACAGGGTAACTAATGCCAGTGGAATCAACCTGTGAGATAATGTAATTTATATACACATAGTCTAGGGCTCCCCTTGTACGCTCCACAACACAGGATATAGTGGAACCCTCATCAGCAGTCTGGAAGAAAGCAAGAAATTGAAATGTTTGTTACTGTCAATGTAAATCAAAGTAATAGATACAAAACATGGAATACCATAGTCCTTCTCAAATGTTCAGGTAGAAAATTGCTGTCATGTTAGTTTCAGCACTATACCCTGTTTCTTGCTTCAGACACAACCTTTTCCACCAAACTACATGTGAAAGACAGAATCAGTATGCTTGAAATGTACATGAGAAAAGCAACTGGAACCATAATTTTATATAAATGTCAATTATTTTTAGTTTTACTCGCAACAATTTCAAGAAATATTTGGATTTTCCCTTTCCGCAACCAGAAACACTATGGGAAAAAAAAAAAGACAGACATTAAGATTATACTATAATACATCATTCAGAAAAAACTTTGAAAAATTTTCTGTGCTACAGTAGAAAGTTCACAAACAACATGACTTCAGTGTCCACAATTTCATGTATTTGGAATAAAATAGGTATTGATACTGACCATATGTTTTAGATCATCAGGATCATAAAATTAAAATAGAAAATAACTTCACTTGAAATTGCCAATCAGGCTAAAGCCATCTTAAGCCCCAGATACATTTCAGAGCTTCTGTACAACAGTGCAGATGCTACACATGCCTTCAGCTGCCTAGCAGCCGGGTACACACATAAAGTGATTAAACTATGGATACACCAGCACTGTGTATCTGTATCATTACTGAGAGCTCTGATACTTCCCTGGTGAAATGGAAGTCAGATAAGTGCAGAACAATTAACATGCCATATAAATTTTTAATTTTGCTTCACGGTCAGTTGATGATCTGTGACATCACAGTATTATCAGTGGCATTTGAAACTGAAGGAATCTATTATCATAGCATATGGAAGGCACGTAGAAAGCAAACTGAACAAAACTGAAAGCCAGCATCACTCAGGCAAGATGGTTACTTTCAAACACATCATAAGCACTTTGGTTAGAAAGAATGTACTTAAAAGGTCAGGAGACTTCCCAAATTGGAAAGCATTCTGAAATTTGTTCTCCAAAATAATCCAACAGAAACAGGTATTATGTCTTTCACCTTTATAATTGATTAAAAAAGTAAAAATTAATTACATTTATTGCAATTCTTCCCAAAATAGTAAGAAGTTTATTGCATATATGGTGGTTATCAACAAAGACAAAAACAATGTTTAAAAAGGATAAGTAATTCACAGCCAGTATCAACTAAATTCATACCAAACATATGCAATTTATACCTTGTAACCATTCCACAGCAAATGATGTGGAAAAATAGATCACACCTTGTCATTGCATGACCTGTGGTAAGGTTCTTTCAAACACATCATGTAACACAGAAATATGAAATAAAAATATTTGTAATAATCCATTCTCTAAAAACCAAAATCTTATATTTTAATTGGTCATCCAGTCTCAGATGTGACAGAAGGAAAAAATATTCTTCTAGAAAAACTTACGCCTTCAGTTTACCCTATAAGATCAATTTTCTTAAAAAAATAATTTGTGGAAAATTTCAAAAATTATCTTGTAAATGCCAGTGACATAGAGGCTGTAGTAACAGAACTGAGACATTTATATATTCTGGAAAAACTTTGTTTAACGACAAAAAACTAACAGTGTGAAACCAGGGGCCCAAGCAGGTCAATTGGTCTTGCCATTGATTTTTAGTTCAAAACTTCACCAATAATCTTCCTTATAAACACTTTACCTCAGGAATACATGCTCCAGTGAAGCCAAATAAACCATTAGCATTATCACTTTTCTGTATTCTTAATCTTGCTGTAGCATTTTCTTGTGAAATTCTGGCTCCACCACGCACAGAAATGAGCTTTAGGATGAATAATTCTTCTCCTTCTTCCTCTTTGTCATCCTTTGCAGACACAATGAATGACTTGTTGGTCTCTCCTTGCCGATACTCCAAATACCCAGAGATAGGGTGGACATCACTCTTCGCAGGAGTTGCATGGAGTTCATAAATCTCTGCTTGTGTCAGCTTACGTTCATAAAGCCTTACATCCTGCATTAGCCCTGTGTACCTACTACTGCCGTTTATTCCTGCTCCAATTCTCATTGTTCCTGGACCTGAGAAGGAAATTACAATTTTCCTCATGTTATTGTATTTCTGCAAAGTAATAAATCTGTGGCTGAATAGCTGCAGTTGTTAAAAATCAGTGCTAAACTGTTTATTATCTGTGGATTAGGAGTCCTATTGATCTTGAAATGCAAAACCAGGGGGTTCACTGAGCTTCATTTCAGTGTTACAGGTTGATTATCACAGATTCTACCTGCAGATTGTCACCATCCCTTAATTTAGTGGGAATTGGAAACTTCTCTCTTTCCACTGGAGATTTGCAGAGCACAACTGCAATCCCTCTCAGTTTTTGTTTTGCTAAACAGATCCCATTTTGTCTCTCTCTGCTAGGACAGTGGATCTATTCTTATGAAACTTATCACCACTTTATTAGCCCTTCCAGGCATGCTTTTCCTCTAGTGCACTGGGAATATGGAATTTAGAAATGTAGACCAAATTCCAAAACGTTTTTACAACATTATTAATATTTCTCTGTCTCCAAACAACTATCCGACTCAGCAAATCATATGAACAATCACAGCTGCCTTTTCCACGTGTATACTAAGCTGATAGCTTGTTCCTATTGTGCTAAAACACAGATAACTGTTCTTTCCAGAATCCAAGAGAAAAAAGTTTGTTTTCAGCTACAGTGCTGTAAATCTTATGGAAAGCATTAATTTCAAAACATATATAATTGTATGTATACACGATAATCATACTTATATAAGTATGATTATAAATTATTAGTTAATTTTTAAATTACTGCAATCCAAGCTTTGCTGCCATTCTGTTGTTTTGGTTTGTTTTTTTGATTTTCTTTTTTTTTTAGCTTTCTCAGCTCTAATTTCCATATGCTTTTTGAAAATAATCAGAATTTTCTATCCACTCAATTAACTAATCAGATATAATAATTTCAGTATCTTGCATACACTTGTAGTGGAGCTAGGCTCTTCTATACATGGCAGAAAAAAAATAATGCAGGCTATTGGCTCACCATCAGCAATTGCTTCTCCTTTAAGACTCTTCATTCCTCCCACAATGGGAATTCCATCCATGTAAAATTCAATTATACTTTCATCCAGAGTAATCAGAAGGTGAAGCCAAGTATTTTCATCCAGATATTTCAGGACTGCTGCTCTAGCCATGTATGTCATATTGGATCCTAATGCCATATAATGAAGCACTACAGAAACATGAGAATCATTTGTCTGGATTTTCACACCATAATATAAGGTCCCATTATCATTATCTTTTTCAAATACATAACCATCAGTAGTGAAGTTAGGAATTAACCATGCTGAAAATGTAAAATTGGTTACTGCAGTATTTCCATTGTACGGGTATTCTGGACCAATAATCCCAAATGCATCCTCTTTTCCACTGAAATACAAAGCATCTGTTCCACTGTAGTGACGCCTCATGTGGGGCTGAGATTGTACTGAACTTGGAAATGATCCCAGCAACAAGAGGTCTACCATTGATGGCAGTCCAGCTTGGAACGTACTAGACAGTATTTCCCAACCTAAACGGACAACACCGAAGGTGCCTTGCTGTCTCCAGATGGTGAAGTCTGTAATGTAGGAAAGATCATCTTCAGAAAGGACATCTTCCACTATCTCTGTGTCCTGGCTCTCTGGATCTATAACAAAGACTCCAAAAGGGTCATCATTGAATGGGATCATCACAGTTACAGCAAGGCTTGCTTCAGCCAACTGACCTCCAGGACCAGGAGATCCACCTGTATAACGTAAGTTGAAAGAGCAAAAGTTAATGGTCTGAACACAGTCTGAAAAAAGTTGCTATGTACTTTAAGTTTTTTTAATAAAATGCATTTCTAAAAAGGCTTAAATCTTCTTTAAAGAGCCTCTGAAATAATAGAAAATAATCTCATTTAACAATAATATAATTTAACTGTATCATTTTAAAAAGACTATATGACAATTTTCATAGAAAACAAAGCACACTGTAATTTTTAACAGCAAAACATACACTTGCCTTTCAGCTGAAAAAAATTACCTCCAACTTTTCCGTATTAGTCAATCAGGCAAGTTACCTTTGGTTCATTTGAAAAACATGGGGCCAAATTCATTTCTCATATTACTCTAAGAATTACACAAAAATGGAATGGCAAAATTTGGATCATTGCCTCTGAGATACCTTACAAAACCAGGTTGTGTACTGAAACTGCTGCCAAGTCCTTCCATCCTGCCAAGTCATCTCTTTCTTCACAGTAAGAATTCATGATACAAAATCATAATGTGAACACAGAGACTCTATGCTCAACGTGTGCAGTGATCTACTGATCACAGGTATGAAATCTGTACACACACATGGGTTTCACTTACAGGAAAGGTCAACACATATTTTCAGTTTTGTCTGGGCACAGAAGACCATAAATAGTACTGAGGTGAAATGGGTCCAGCAGATTTGAAACCCTGCTCAGTAGCAGACCTGTAGTAGTTGTAGTTTAAGTCATACGAAGTGGTAACTATAAGTGTTTTACCTCCTTTAGAAACAGCAAACACACCAACCAAACTCCATCATGCTAAACATGCATAGCCTCTAATAGCTTTACTTTGTCTTCAACTACATGAAGATCTATGTCTCTGAAATCACAAGGAGGCATCCTTTCTAAAGGTCAAATCACCAAAATGTGTGTAACAGTAATTCAGGAACTGAATAACTGCATTCATATATCTAAGTTAAGATTAAATGAAAAATAAACCCTAATACCTTACCAGAAAAGTACAGGATATCAACACATGATTCAAGGCAAAGCTCTTTTCAGGGTTGGTTTCTTTTTGATTGATTAAACGTAATTCTTTCCTACCAAATACTAAAGAAATAGTAATAATGGAAGACAATACCTGAAGCATTCACCAACTTTAGAACATAAAATTCATTGAACTCAGGAATTCCATCTGAAACAGCATGGAGCGTTATTGGCTTTGAACCTTCACCATCTATGAAGCACAGAGTCCCATATGTTTCATAGAACTCTTCTCCTGGCCTCAGTGCAGAGTTATTATCAAACAGCTGCCAGGTCAATGAGACATTGCCAAAGTGTCCTCTGTGTCTTAGAACCCTGTTCAGTGACATAGAAAGAGTGAACATCATGGCAGGCATGCATCAGCTTTCTTTAACAAGGGAAAACACAATTACATTAGTATTCCTTACTGTGAAAAATAATATACAACATTCTGAGTTACCATGAACAATAAACACAGGCATGAACAAGAAACAATCATCTTTGAAGGCCCATAATTTCACAGTAGAATGCTACTTCCAGGTATATCACAGGCACTTTAGAAAAAAGGTAACCAATGCAGGTCCATGCAAAGTAGCACTGTTAAGCTAAACATATGTCCGTCTTGCTTTTATTATGTAAATAATAAACTCCAATGCATAACAGTTCAGCAAGTTAACATTAAAAATTGATATACCTGGCCAACCTTGGACATGAAAGAGGATCATCTACATTTAACCACAAACATTTCTCCTTTTAACCATCAAGCATCCTTAACTCTTTCTTCTATTGGTATCAAATTCAGATTATATCCTATGTCCTTCAGAAATCTGTGGTTATTCCACATTTAGAACAAAGCAAATAAAAATAATATTTTTTTTCATAGCTCCCTGATAAGTTAATTTCACCAGTTTCCAAAAGACAGCATACATAAAAACTCAGTGCCTTTATGTGTGCTGTACATAGAAAAAGTGTGCTCCTGTTTGCATAATAAAATAAAATTCTGTACAAAGAAGCTGAATGCAAAAAGACTTTTCCCTATCTGTTCATATTGATTGTGATTTTATATTCTGTTTAGAGCTTCTTAATGAAAACTCAGTATTTTTACCAAAATGTAATCCCATCCCAACTTTATGGAACATAACAAGGTAAGATGCCAAACAAACTCATTTCTTAACCCTTCCCATTCCAAAATACATCCCAGTGTCTGAAAGGAAAATATTTTCAGAGATCAGACTGGGGAAGAGTATTTCCAATCTAGAAGAACGTCACATGTGGACTTTGAGTAGACTTCCATCTGTAAATAACACATAGAAAAAAACCAAACTAACAGAAGGAGTATAGTGATACAGGTTATTTGTAGGGAAAGGCTTCAAAGTAGGATGCAAAAAGAAATTAACAACCACGTAGTTATAACTATCTGTATTTTGAAAAGTTTTTTTACTTCTCTGTTAGTCCAGTTATATTCTGGTCAATCATCTAGATTCTTCTATATTTAAAGTCTACTGCGAATATAACAAGATAACAATAACAAGATAAAAAAGTCTTATTTTTCACATTTTAATACTAAGCTCTGTATACATTTAAGTATGCACACTCCACTTGATAATATACAATTGATGACTTCAATATTTTTACAAATTGTTTAATCCAAAATTTGGTGATTTTTTTCTTAATATATTTTTATCAAAGTAAAATTTTGTGGGATTAGATCAAAGAATTATTAATAAAGTGCCACATACATCAGCTAAAAGTACAGAAGTATTATTTGATGTTTACTTACAAAAAATTGTTACTTTTGCCTTCTTCCACTGCCTTCTCTAAAGGCTCCAAGGAGAAAATGCCATTAGGATCATCATTTGCTTCAATAATAACCGTAGCCACTCCAGCCTTGAAGATAACAGTATCCCCTAAAAAAAAAAAAAAAA